>VDFB02363790.1:29964-47455 GCA_007258455.2 Sequoia sempervirens | reverse complement strand
AGCTGTTCTACAGCATCACAGTATCTTTTCAGTTTATGTTTTCGGTAACACGTGAAGTCCACATTCATCTTCTGTAGTTTTAATATGCTTTTGAAAAGCTGATTATAAAAAAATTCAACGAACATTGGTATATACCTTCCCAGCTATTTGTTGTTTAATAATTCCCTTGAACGCTCAGACATTGGTATATCACTAATATTTTATAATGTTTCAGTACTGGTTTTCTTTCCTTAATATTAATATTCCCAATAATTCTATTAATGCTCTACACTATGCTTATAATGTTGTACCTTATAAAAAGATACATAAATCTCAAAAGGGCAACTAGGTACTGGTTGCCGGAGGAAATTCTAACGATTCCTTTTTTCCTGTGAGTATTATTGCAGCCTTCTTTTCAAGAGGTTTTATATAACATGTCCTTAAGATTTTATTATACAGTCTCAGAACTTAAGAGCCTGCAATGATGCTGAAGAATAAGATACTTCAACTAAATTTTTTTATGAATTACCAGAGCAACGTAAATAAATAAGATTCTTGGCTGATTTAGTAAATATTTACTTATGTTTACTTATTTTGGTACATTGTCAAAAACCTGGTAACGAAATGATAGAATGGAAAACTTATTGGCATTTACACATTCAACATCTTACAAAGATTGAATAATATATAGTGCCGACCAGTGGGAACATTGAGTTGAGATCCCATTTTCCAGACTTAATTTATTATATTTTTGTATTCAATTGCACAGTTCCTCGAGAAGAGAGAAGAATCTCGTTGATGCTATTTTGCTATTAAAGTGGTTTCTAATGATTATAGCTATTCAATGACTCTGACCAGTCTCAAATTCCACAGTTGGAATCCATAGATTCATGGAATATACACTTTAAGTAGAGACTTGTAATATGTTTTAGATGTCTTGGGAGCGATGAAGTGAATAAGGGCCTCACGAAAATAAAGAGTGCTGCTAACTGCAAATAATTTGTTATTCTGTATGTGTTAAATATAACCGACAACGCATGCATCTCACACTACTTTCGGAAAAGTGAATTTAGTATCTACAATCACAAGAATTTAGTGTTATATAATCCCTTGCATTTTGGAACTACCTGCTTGCCATCACGAGTTACCACTTTTGAAAAGTAAGATTCCATTTATTTGATAAAAAATAACTTTAACATTTTCTAACGCAAGCCTAACAATTGCATTACTACTTATACTTTGAATACTAACAACATATTAACCATTCCATACAAAGAGCCTAACTCTCATGATATGCAAAAGGGACCTAAGACAAGGTAATAAAATAGAATAGTCAAATAATCAACAATACAAATTTGGGGAATTAAGCATGATCTGACTTAAATAAATTGGGCTAATATATTAATTAGAAAAATGACTGTATGTTTGTTGATTGGATCAAGCTAAACTTTGACTATTGTTCAAAGGGTAACCCAAGGGTTGTAGCGATGAGGGGTTTTCTTTGAGACCATAAGGGGAAAATAATAGAACTAGGGTTATTATTTTCTACTAGCAATAAGGCTAAAGTGATCGTTGTTCGGAAAATAATAAAGAGACTAAAAGAACTAGGGTTCAAAAATGTCATCATCGAAGGAGATGCCAAACTAATAACTAAGTCACTTAAAGGTGTTGTGGAGGCCCAGTGGAAGGTTAAGAGAATGATTGAGGACATAAAAAGATTAATAAAAAAATTTGCCCAATTCAATCTACAACATACTTTTAGAGAAGGAAATAATGTTGTGGATGTCACATCTAATGTGGGTTTGTCCAATTTCCACTAGAAAATTTGGAAAATTTGAGAATCTCCCCCAAAGAATAAATGACTAGGTCTCAGATGACTGCCTATAAAGATTTTTTTTGAATTTTAACTATATTGGTGGAAATGGAGTCTCAAATTACACAACCGATAAAGATTAAAGTCAGCTCTTGTGCTTGGTTAAAACTTAACTTTTACCACCTCTTTTTGAATTTGAATTTTATAGATCAAATGATGACATGTTTGAGAAGTGATAGGCTGGAAAATAGTATGGTGGACTTGCTTATGTCAACTTTAATAATTTATATTTAATGTGCAACTTTGTTATATGGCTGACCCTTAAGAGTAACTTACGAGAAAAGGAAAGTGACAACAAAAGGAAATTTTAAGAAATTTGGATTCTCAAAAAGATAAATAATGATGAAGAGAATGGCATTAAGAGGATTAATCCATCTAAAAAATAATATTTTATGGTGTAATCATTTTATGTTGATAAAGTTTAAAGTTGAAGAAGATCCTGACATGACTAAGCTTTTAAATAATAATCTTGTAAAGGCCATGAGTATCAAATATTTGGTGTTCTTTGGATTATAAAGTAGTAATAAGGAGTCATATCACATGATTCTTATGTAACCTTCTGACAATAGTCACATTACTTATTCCCCTAACAACAAAGCAAAAATAAAAGTCTTAATTAATTTAAAAGTTCATTGTATTCCTCACACAGGTTCTGGATAATTGCTAAAGATTGCAATGATCTGGCCAATGATACATTTGGCCTCAAATTATGGCAAGGCTACTATGAAAAATAGCGGTTGATTAGCTTGTTTTGAGTTTATGTGGGAATTTAAAATTAATTTCATCTCCAAAGCTCATGTGAACTATCATTACTAGTTGGGGGTAAGTTCTTTTGAGAATTTAGCCGACGAGTTTGAGGTGAAAGAGCAAAGAAAATCTACTAGCTACAAAATTTATATGGGGGGACAAGAAAGAGATCAAAGTTGTTGTCTTGTGAGGCTCTATGTTAAAATGTGGAACTATGGAAGCTCTTCAAAGAGGCAGGTATGACCCCCTTTTTATGGTGATAAATTTTTTTAATGATGATGTGACTTCCAAATTTTACAACTCTTGGTGGGAGGATAGGGTTATGGTAGGTAACATCACATTTTCTATTACTCTGAGGTAGAATGTTGAAGCCACTAGTTTGGAATACCATGGTTTGAAAGTGGCTAAGGTCAACAATGGTAATTATCAATGCTTGATTGATAGTTTCTTGGAAGGAGAAGAGAAGCTATAGAGATGTCAAAATGGGCATGATCATGAAAGACTTCTGACTCCTTATGGACTGGTAAGTGTACACATTATGAAGTATTTCACCTTAGAAGGAAGATATACTACTTTTCACGGGTACCATTTTCTATTTCTAAAACACATAAGTAGGGATGAAAGAATTAATATTCAGTTTTTCCCTCCTTTCTTCATTGAAATAATGTAAAGCTAAAGGTGCTTCACCTCCCCTACACCAATGCCTAATTGAAAGGCTATATAATCATGTCTCTAATCTAACAAGAAACAAAATTTGGACAATCCCTTGTATGTGACTCAGTCAAATGCCAACCCTTCCCTTTGTATTAGTTAGCTTGAACTTTCAAAGGAGAAACATGAGTATACCCCTCTCTCTCTTTCAAAGAATCCTATGAACTTTCAAAAGGCCTTTATTCAAAGAGGATCCTTCTATTTTACCCTGTAAAGGAAAGAATTTTATGGGAAACCCCTCTAGTGTCAAACATAGAGCCAATATAGTATTGAATTGAGAACTATGCAAAATTTTATAATTAAAATCTCTAGTGAGGGGGAGGAAGGCATAGTTGAAGGCTCTAGTAGCATAAAAGGTGAGAGAAGGTTAACAAGACTATTGAGACAAAATTTTAAAGGAAAAATGCTAAGTTTTGATGAACAAGAAGATGATTCCTTAGATGAAGAATTTATCCCTTCTCATGAGGAACCCATAGATTTGAATAAAAAATAATTAGAGGTTGTTCATAGAGAGGACCTAGGGGATGACTCCACTAGTAGTGAAGATGATGAAGAGGGGGACCCTCGATAGGAGGATGTGAAGGACTCGAAGGAAGATGTAGAAGTTGGAGCTAATTATTCAAAATTATAAGCTGCCCTCATTGCAATTTGCAACATTCTAAGATGTCCATACCTAGTATCGAAGCTCCCATTCTAGTACAGGACGAGAGCTATTGGTAAAATTTCATGAATTTTCTCTACATTTGCATTGCATTAATCATTATCCATGTTGTAATACTCAGTGCGTGTGTTGTGTCTATGTCTTCATAGTGTACATGCATATTTCTTAGGGAAATTGTAGGGTGGTATATATGTTATGCCTATAATTCAATATTATATCTACTATTATAATATTCACCATCCCTAAATAATGTGCTAACCTTCTCAACCTATAAAAAATGAATTGAAACCAAGAAATAAACTGTATCTTATCTTGGTATGTAAATTCCCATTCTATTTTCAATCAATTTATTGGGGAAAAGAGTGAAAAGGGGTTAGCCTAGTTATTTTCATTGAATATGAAATCGTAATAATGTATACATTTCTATGACAAGATGAATATCACTATCTCCATTGGAATTTGTGAGAGTCCACATAACTAAAATTAAATTAAATTAAATAATTCTATATGTTTAAGACACTAAAATGACAACCTCTTCATAAAAATTTTTACATAAAAAATCTATCTTCATTTGCTCAATTTATTATATCCTTATCTAAAACGTTGTACATAGTATAGTATAAATATTCACTTGTTCCATTATACTGACCCTTGTACTCCAAAGATTAAATGGCATAACCCAAAAATGACTAGTTCTAAAATATTGTGCTCATTAAGTGATTATTAGATATTGTTGTTATTATGATTTTATCTTAAAGTCACTTTCTTATGTTGCAAATTTTAATGAGCCCGATAAGGATGAATCTTTGTTTGATATTAGTGATAGAGCGAAAGGATTACAATGAGGCCAGCAAGGATGAATGTTGGGTTAAGGCCATGGAGGAATAACTAAGCCAAATAGTGAAGAACAAGACATGGGAGTTAGTTACTAGGCCTAAAGAAAAGAACATTATTGATGCAAGATGGGTGTTTAGGAAAAAAATAGATGAAAATGGAAAGGTTGGAAGAAATAAAGCAAGACTCTTTATTAAGGGATACTCTCAAGTTGAGGGTAGTGGCTTTGATAAGACCTTTGCACCTATGGAAAGGCTAGAAGCCATAAGGATGTTCTTATCATTCTTTGTTTACAATAGCTTTAAGTTATACCAAATGGATGTGAAATTAGATTTTCTCAATGGAAATATTGAAGAAGAGGTCTACATGGAATATCCTGAAGGGTTTCAATGTGAATGAGATTAAATTTATAGACTGAAAAAGGCCTTTTATGGTTTGAATCAAGCACTTAGAGAATAGTACTCTAGGTTGAACAAGTACTTCCATGATCAATGGTTTACTAAAGGTGAAGTAGACAACAATGTATATTGTAAAAAAAAAGGTGAGGACATTCTTGTTGTTGTTGTCTATTTGGATGATATCAAATTTTGTAGAAATGATGACGATATGTGTCAAGATTTTCCTAACATCATGAAATATGAATTTGAAATGTCAATGATTTGATAGTTTCCATTCTTCCTCTAATTGTAGGTCTCACAACTTGACAAATATATTGTGATTTCTCAAATTAAGTATGCAAAGGACATTCTTAAGAGGTTTCAAATGGATGAATGCAAACTAGTCAGCATTCCTATGGTAACTAGTTGCATGTTGAGTACGCTTGATGGCTCTCCTAATGTAGATTAAACCATATTTAGATCTACCATAGGTAGCCTATTGCATTTAACATCCTCTAGGACTGATATCAAATGGGCATTGTGTTTGGTGGCAAGATTTCAATCCTCTCCTAAACAATCTCATGTGAATGTAGTTAAGAGGAATTATAGATATCTCAAAGACATAATAGATTATGGTTTCTAGTATCCAAGGAATTATTACATTACATTACTTGTCTATAATGATGTTTATTGGGTGGGGTGAATTGATGATAAGAAGACTACTAGCGGTGGAGCCTTCTTCTTGGGTAATAGGTTAGTCTCTTGGCATAGAAAGAAGCAAGAGATAGTGTCCTTGTCAACTACAAAGGAAAAGTATATTATTGTTGACTCATATTATTCTATAGTACTTTGGATGGTACAAATTCTCAAAGGAATTTACGTAGATGTACCTAAACTTGTTCATATTTTGTGTAACAATACAAGTGCCACAAAAATATCTTAAAATCCTATTATTCACTCAATAAATAAGCATATTGATATAATTTTTCACTTTTTAAGGGAGAAAGTGCTTGCAAATGAAGTTATTTTGGATTACGGGTGATCCCACAAAGTTGGTTTACAATTTCTGGGAGATTATGATTTTTGTTGAAATCACATATTTTTAGAATTTAAGCCTTAAAATTTTCCCTTGAAAGCATTCCAATTGAAGAGGGTTTGATCTAAATACCTTATATTAGATCCCCTTGGATAGAACCCTGAGAGTTTTAAACCATACCTATAATAAAGTCTCATTTACACCTATCAAAATGTTGATAAAATACCACTTTTGATTTACCTTTTGGGGGATCAAATGAATTCATTTAATTTTTTTTTAAGTATATTATAAGCTTCCCAAAAAGTATAATTTTAAATAATTTTAATTTAATTATTATATTTATTTTTTATTTCTTGTGAATGTAGGTTTTTCACCAAAAATCAAGCTCTATGTTTTGCACATGTGGAAAAATAGAAGATTATCAATTTTTTTTTTGAAAAATATGAGTTCCCTAGATATTGAAGTCCTGGATCCAACAAAATAAATAAATTGAATTTCAATACATACAATAAAAAGTTATGTGTTATATAATGTGCCTATGTTTGAATTGTAATTGATTTGACTTTGAAACTTGATTAAGGAAAAAATATTCAATAAAACACTATGAAATGAATTGGAAGCATTAGATATCATATTGACAAATATAAATTAGAAAAATTAGAATTTTATCCTTCATGGAAAAAAATTTGTGTTATACGGTGAGCGTCACTCCTTAAAAATGGTGTTTACTGAAAAAAAATAGTTCTCAAAGCAGATGGAAAAAGATGTACAATATGATTCTAGAAATTTTGAAAACAAAAATTTAGAATCTACAAACAAAATGTCACAAATTACTAGTTCGCATCATCTTAAAATTCCTCATGGTTTAGCCGCTATAGGTGCTTGAAAGTGAAGATTTAGTTAGAAAAAAATAGTTCAATGTCTAGTTTGGCCAAAAATTGTAAACCAGTATTGTGGGATCACCCTTACATTTCTTCAAATGATCAAGTAGAAGATATCTTTACCAAGCCTTTAGCCAAGGATGTATTTGATTAGTTGAGGGAGATATTAGGTGTTAGTTCTATTTCCTCTTCAATAGACTAGTTATTTTCACCATGGTTTGAGGGGGAGTCTATATCTCTTTTTTATGTCCTTGAACCTTGAAATTTTATTTTAGATTTGGTTGCAGTTCTTGTTTGATTCAGTGATACGGTATAATTCTTAGATAGTCGTCTAATGCAATGATAATGTACTTTAGATCTTTGAAATTGATATGATACTAACGAAGTAACCTTCTACATCTCTCAAGTACCATGACTAATACAATGTTTACTATTGAAATAATATAGTGCTTTCTAGTAAATATTTTCTAGTGATCTTAGTAACCAATATTTTTACATTTCAGTCAAGGTTTGCTAGTGATTTTCATTAGTTTTTTGGACTATTTATTAATGCATAGTGATATTTTTTCTTGAAATAATCTTGTTGTAAAGGTATGGTAACAATGCAAGTGTAATGATGGGAATGAAAGTGGGTATGGTGACAGTGATATGTATGTCATTGAAAGTGATCTGATGATAAGGGTATTGACCATATTGACAGTGATATTCATGACATTTCTTTTTGTAAAACTTACAAGCTTATATTTCATAGCTTTCCATGACAGTATTCAGGTATGTGTAGGATCATCATGGAAAAAGCAAGCCCTTAAGTGGCAAAAAATTCAAAAAAATCAGTGTTAGGCATCTTGACGTAAAAATTTCAATAAGTTATCTATATTATTTCAAAAATATGTAGGAATAGAATCTGTAGAAAATTGAATGTAGTTTCTAAACTACTAGGTTTATTTAAAAATAAATAAAATCTATTTGGTGAAAATTTGAAATTTTAATGCAGTAGTACTTAAATTCGGGGAAAAAAAATAAAGTAGGCATCTGTCTCTACTTGCTCCTGTAAAATGATAATATTTTTATAATATTATTTTATATATAAGTAGAGGACTCATGTTTGGATGTGATGCATATTTTTTTTTGTAATTTTTTCCAAAGTAAATAATTAATTATGAGTTTTTATTACAACTTTTAAAATAATATAAACTCTTATATGCGACCACTTTTCAACTTTGGTCAAAACTTCCTTAGAAATTTATTTTTTATTTTTGCAATCATATAATTTATTTGAAACATATAATGCAGCATGTTTTGATTCAAAAAATATGATACTGTTTTGAAGTTATAGATGTTTTCAATCATTATCGATTAGGGCTTTAGTCATAATTCTAATAAATGAATATGTTATTAAATTCAAATTAAATCATAATTTATATTGGCGGGTGGAAGCTAAGAATCTCCTCTAAAAACCCTTTTCATTTCATCAATTTTGGGTAAAAAAAAAGTCATCAGCCACATACCCTACAAATACCCATAATATTGCCACTTTTTGGCCCATCATGATCCTGCACATACCCATAACTATATTTTTGTAGGAGTACACAATCCTTTGTCTTTGATGTTAAATGGGGAATGATATATTTGCAAGCAAGGGTTTTCCATCAATGACTAAGGGGGATTTTGTTGATGTTTGTCATTGATGTCAAAAGAAACAAAGGAAATGATGTTTTTCATTCGTGTCAAAGGTAGTTTTGATGCAACATGTAAATATATTGGTTCATATTCCTTCATTTCATGGCGTTGATGCAAACCTTCATTTCATAGTGGTGATGCAAAAGAGTGTCAAAGATCATTGGTGATGCAAAAGGTGTATTTTCCCTTTGTTGTCATCTTTATGATAGAGTTTCTTGATTTCAAAGTGATGTCATTGTTGATCATTCATAGGTATATAATATGGTGAGTTGACATGGTTATTGTTCATTCAACATGGAGTCTTCTTCTCACAAGAAACCTTCATCATATTACAAGTTGTCATCATTCATAAATTATTAAATTGTAGTGTTTTACATAAAGGAAAGATTAATAGAAGCATAGATAAGGGAAAATATTCTATTGATGTGCTTGTGAGGAATAGGGTTTTTATTGTTTCTTACATTTCAAAAGGTTGGCATGGTTTCCATTTTTTATCTATTTTAGAGAGTTACAAAGGATAAAGAATATGGTGGTAACCCCATGTTAAGGCTTTGGTTGTCTATATATCTTAACCTAAAACACTTAGCATCTAAAACCCTAAGACTATCTTATACCCTAAAGATCTAGGGTTTATCTCTTTTGAAGGTCTTTAATGCAAAGTTTTATTTATGTTGCATTTGGCTATTGAATTGGTATATCTAGTGAAAAGGAACTTAAGTGACAACTTAATGGTTTAATTTTGTCAAGAAAATGGCCCTTACTCCTTTTTGTAACTATTTGGAAAAGTTAAATACTTATTTCCCAAATCAAGATCGATGGTTGTTATTTGATTGGTGATCTAGTGGGGTTCGAACATCAAAGGCCTTCTTTCAAAGTTGAAGAATGGCTGCTTCCTGAAGCCTATACATTGATAGGAATTTGTATATCATTGACCCTATTTTAGTTATGCATAGTTTTACAACTATATGAGACAATGATGGTATATGTAGAGAATCCAATTCATTGAGTTGTTTCTGATTGAGGAATGTGATTTTTTAGAGTTTTTTGAAGGCTCTAATAACATGATTCTATCATCATAATACATGAGGAGATAGGTTTGAATAATATATTATAAGAGGATTATATCGTGCCTCTCTATGTCTCTATTCATGGAATATATTTTTCCTCTGCATAGATAAGAGTATTATGGGTGAGATCATAGGGGATATGTTTTTAATTTGAAGAAAGAATAGTGTGTGTGAAGTTGTTTGACAGTGCTCTAAGTTTTTAAATATTAATGTGAATTTTCTAGGGTTGGATGTCATAACAAGAGACTTTCTTGTGTGAAAGTATTTTTGTATTGAATATATTTATCATTTTGAAAAGTTTATAGTCAAGCTATGTGCAAAGGTGGAGGATATTTTATTCATATATACATTAGTTAAAGTCTTGTTTATATTTGATGAGGAAAGGGGTTTCTTGTAAAGAGATTAATTATACATGTATGCAAGGAAAAATAAGGGGTGAATGTTTATTGTTATGAAATATATTGTAAATAGAGTAGTACTTTGTACTTTTGTCTTTTATTTCACATAGGAATTGGTGCTCCTTTATTTCACATTAGAATTAGTGCTCCTGTAGTTCACATTGGATTTGGTGCTCCTCTATTTCACATTGGAGTTTGTGTTTTTGTATTTCATTGGAGTTGGTGCTCCTTTATCTTATAAGGAGTTGGTGCTCTATTTTATTTAGTGAGATTTTGGTCAAAGAGACCCAATGGTGAATAATTCATGAGGATTGGATTGGTTCTTCAAAACTAACCAACTCACATAGTGGTTTTTCCATTTCTATAGTTTTCCACTTATAAATCTTGTTACGGTGATCGTTGTGTGTTTCTATTGATGTTTGTGCTTCACAAAAGTTAAAATTGATTAATTGTTTTGATATTTTACATCACTAATTCACCCCCCCTCTCAGTGATATTGAGTAGTCCTAAAAACCCCACACCAAAAATGGCCAAACAAGAACTTGGGCATGAAGTTTGAAAGCAGGAGCATGGATCAAATTGTTTTCATAAAAGGGGTAAAATGAGTTTTACAGGGACCCAAAACCACAATGTTTACAAAATAGAAAAAAGGACACAAAAGTCCAACCAAAAAGACTAGCTGCCCGAGAAAAGATCAGTAGCAACCAAATGAAAAAGACCAGAAAGGTCAAACCAAAAGGAACAACAAAGTAAGCACCAAAAATCCCAGCCGTTAATTTAGAGTCTTGAGGGCAGACTCCGTCTCCACCTCCAGATTCTGCATATCATTGACTCCCTTTTAAAAAAATTGAGTCATCTTCGAAGTAGGGAGGACCTTGTGCTTCAGATTGGCTCTAGTTCTTTTGGAAATTCCCGCATGGATCAAATTGTTATGTTCTTGAAATTTATAATATTTCTTAACATGATCCAAATAGTATTGTTCTATATGTCTCCAATAATATCACATGCAGATTAATTTTGAACTAATGATCCTCCTCCAAAATGGCCCCTACAAGCACTAACATGAGCTTCCTCAAGGGCTATAGGGATCTTTTATTGTTTATGACATCAAAGTAAAAGACCATTAAAGGATCATCCATATAAAATGTTTGCTAGGATGACATATCAAGTAGAAAATTTTTGAATACAAGCTCTAGTGTTCTTAGTGGTTTCTTCAGGAATGGTACTTTATTTTAAGCAATTTAATATTTGTGTGTACCATCTAGGAGAGGCTTGAATAGTGGTCACTAATGCTTGTTTCACATTTTCATCTATTGATGGTTTTAGGATTGTGTGGATGAAAAATGTAAAATCCATATAAGGATCATCAAGAGATACAAGGGAAGCAACACTTTCCATTGCATCTTCATGCTAATTATCCTTTTGAGGAATATTTTCAATGGTCTACAATTCACAGTGTTCCAACAATGCCATCATGAGGTTTTTAAATTAAACTAATTTGTCATGTTTTGCTTGATATGACCCATTTGTTTAATGACTAGTTGAGAGTCACCAAATATTGAAATATGTTGAACAACTACCGATAACATTACATGTATTCTAGAAATATGGCTTCATACTTAACAATGTTATTTGTGTAGTGTAGAAAAATGTATCCCTTTTACATTTTAAGAATTAATTAGGAATTAATGGTAATTTGGCCTTAATTATGGCTTAATTTAGTGATGTAATATGCATTTTACATATTCACATAAATATAAGATGCCTATTAATTAAAATGGACATAATAATACCCTATTTTAGTGTTTTAAAGTGTATTTATTTATATTTTCACACTTATTTAGGACTCCTTTAATTAATTAAGCTTAACTTTCCTTAATTTTCCCCTTTAATTCAAATCCAAGTCTATTTAATCAAATTTTGCAAAGAGGAAACCCGACAATCATTAATTCCTTAACATAACACTCCTCATCGAGCAATGTGTGTTCTAGGGTTAGGGTCATATGACCCATTTTCCCATGGGTGAATGGGTCCTCCCTTAGACCTACAACCTAGATTTAAATTATGTTTTTGGTGATATTTTAATATTTCACAATCTATATTCATATTTTGGCTTGTGTTATTTGAATTTCGAGGTTGCATACCTATAAATATGCGGCAATAGAAAAAGTATCCCTTTTTCTTGCATTTTTGGGCCCTCCTTGTTAAATTAAGCTTTTAAATGGTTCCTTGATTTAGTGTTGTAATTTGTTTGAAACATTCACATTAGGTCTTGGGAAATTGTGAACTAATCAACTTAAATAGTACATCCCTAAAGTGGTGTGAAGTGTTGTAACACACTTTCACACTTTTTTGAGGTTTTATTTAACTAAACTTAATAAACCTTAATCAAGCCTTATTTAAAGTATTGTAAAGTGTTGTAACATACTTTCACACATTTCTAGGGTTGTCATTAATAATTGGGATTCTTTATTCTTTGATTGGCCTTATTTTGCATCCACAAGCCTCATTTAATGCATCTTTTCAAGGATAATCCCAACAAAAATCAACATCCAATCATAAATTAGCCATTTTTAGGTTCTATGGCCCATATTTAGTGATCTGGGACTCATTCTCCACCTTTGGAAAATGAATCCCACCTAGGTTTTTAGGTCCCAAACTTGGTTTCACACCTTTCTAAGTATTTTTAAAAATGGTCCCATAAATTATGCCTAATGGGACTCATTCACCACCTAATGTGAATGAGTCCTATGTTGCCCCAAATAAAAATTATTTCAAATATTTGGTGGGATTTTATCCTGCTAGATCTGACACCAACTTATAGTGTTGTAGTTTTGAGAATTCTTGCATAATTAATTATAGCTACAAGATTCTTTCACTCATTATCATCCAAGCATTCAAGCGATCACCTAATACTTTTGTTCAAGAGAATTATTATAGCAAGTTTGAGTTCAAAATACCATTCAAGTATTTACAAGAGAATTCAAGATCATTTCTAAGGCATTCAAAAGTAGATTTCTTCATCAATTGTTGCACCAATTCAAGATCCATTATCATGTCAAGGTTATCAAGCATCAAATATGTTATTGAGCTAGTGTTATGATGAAGCATTGATGATTCATCTACAAGCATTGTTTCATGTCAAAGTTCAAGATCTAGATCTACATCCTTCATGACCATTTCATGTTAGAGGGCTAATTCACAAGAAATCATTCAAGGTATCATTGTTAATGTTTCATGTTTCATGTTCTATGTTTCATGTTTCATGTCCTTATTTCATTATATCATCATTTGGTTTAACTACCTCAAAGGGATTTGACCAAGGCAAACCCCTATTCCATAAATATCAACACTTTTTTCTTTCTCTCTTTTTGTGTTTGCAGATCTAGCTGTATTGGAGCTTGAATATTCCTTAAATATTAGGTTACAAGCTTGAACAGAGTGGTTGGAGTTGTCTCCCCATTTTCAAGGTTGTAATCTTCACCAAAAAGTCACCTATAGCCTCAAAATAAGAGCTTCAGATCCGAAGACAAAGAGGAACAAAAAGAGCAAACATTGAAGACTCAATTTAGAATTTGAAGCTCCAAAAACCCTAACTAGATTGGTTCACCAGTTTTGGTGAATGAGTCTCATTTTAGATCATTTTTTTAGGTTTTTGTAGTTTCAAATACCCATTTTCTAGATTCTTGTTTCTACATAGACACCTAGATCTAGGATTGATTCTCCCAGACTAGCGAATGAGTCCTAGTAGGCCTAAATTTTAGGCCATTCATAATTTTAAGTCTCCATTAAAGCTCTCTCAGTTTCCCAAGTTCTCTTCCATAATTTTCCAATTTGTTATGATTTATTTGCATTTATAGGTCATTTAGTGAAGTTTCTTGTGTCATTGAGTTCAATCATTATATCTTCCATTTCATACATTTTCCCAAGCCCTAGGTTGGTGGTGAACCCCTCATTAATCTCTATACATACCCTAGGATAGTCCCTTAGTATATGTGTTTTTCCCATTACCATCATTTGATTGAGATCTCTAAGGAATCCTTGAATGTGGAGTATAGAAAGCTTGTTGCACTAGGTCCTAAAACCCCAATGGCAACAAATTTCTATGTTTCATTTTGGTGAACTTTCATTTAGAATACCTTATATTCTGATTTAGAGTGCATTGTCATCCTAGATCTTCCTTTCATTAACATTGCATATCATTTTGTATTAGTTAATTAGCATTCAAGTGTTTTTTAAATATTGCATTAGTGAAAGTGCATATAGGTTTCATTTTTGCATCTCAAATCATCAAAAATCATTTGAAATTTATATTTACACTTAGGTTACTGATCATACAAACTAAAAAGCATAGAAAACACTTAAAATTCTCTGAAAATTTTGAAAAAAACTTCATCAAAACTCATACGCCCCTCTCAACGAATTAGTCCTAGTGCACATCTGAAACTACATTTAATAACATTAAATACCCTATTTCTACATTTCTGTTTGTTTCCATTTGTTATTTTTTTAAGTGGGTTGACTTTTTGTTTCATGCATTTTACTAAATATAGCCTAAAGTGGTTCATTTCATGCATTGCTTAATTCCAAATTTGCATTTACAACACTTCATTTTTTATTCATTGTATAGTTTGAAATCTAAAAAATTACTTTTCATTCTAAGTCTTTACATTGCATTTTAAGTTTGCATAGATATTTGTTCAAATATATATTTTTGGTCTTTTCCAAGTTTATAAAAAAAAGGTAGTGAATAAGCATGCTATTCATTCATTCAATACATTCCCTAGTTATGAGAGTCTCTTAGTACAAGAGAGTGAAAATGGTAATGCTTGTCTTAAACCTAAACCCCCCTTATCTATCCTATTTGTGGGAATGATGTGATAGAAGAAGATGGAAATATAGATAATCCTGATGGTCATATTTGCTCTTCTCCTAATACCTCTCCTACATGTGATGAAGGTATTTCAATGTTAGAAGATGCACTCATTGAGAATCATGGCATTGTTGAAAGCTCCTCTTCTCTAAACTCTCCTACATTGGAGGATATTATATAGCATAACAAAATGACATCATAGACACATTTCTAAACATCACCTTACCTAATTTCCCTTCTCCCTTTGCTTGTGAGAATGATGTAGTGGAAATGGATATGAGTGGGACACCCTTCAGAACCTCCTGGTTCTTGAAGGGTGTCCCATTATTTGAGATAATGGCTTGTGGGACACCATAACGACAGATGAGATAGTTCAGGATGAATTTTGAGATCTGCTTTCTAGTGATATAGGTCATGGGTATGGCTTCCACCCACTTTGCGAAGTACTTAGTTGCAGTTATAATGAATTTGTGGCCATTAGATGAGGTGGGTGAGATTCTCCTAATGAGATCAAGTCCCCACTGCAAAAGAGACCATGGTGTAATGATCGGATGAAGCTCTTGAGCTGGAGCATGGATGAGGTCCCCATGTTGCTGACATTGTAAACACCTTTTAGCGTGATCATGTGCTTCTCGCCCATTGTGGGCCAATAGTACCCCAGCCTCAGCAGTTTCTTGGTTATGATTATTCCACAAGTGTGAGCCACAAATGCTATTATGAACCTCGGTTAGAGCAGTTAATGTCTCCTCAGCATTTGGACAGCATAGTAAAGTACCCTCTATGATTCTATGGTATAAGGTATCACCTAGGATGACAAATATGGATGCCTTTTTGATAAAGGTTCATTTTAGGCTCGATGGTAAGTCAGCGGGTATGACTCCTATGCGAAGATGTGTAGATGTCATGATACCAAGGATCACTAGGACCAACAATTTGACACACATATTCTGATTATGGTACCTCGAATGTGGGAACGAGAAGCTGCTCAATCAGAAATTCATATTTTGGTATGTTATGAGGGATGTCTACTAGAGACCCAATTTTAGCCATGGCATCAGCGGCTCTGTTGTTGGTTATTGGAATCTGCTCAAATGTTATTTCGATGAAGGATTCCTTTAGTGTCTCCACCAATTTCTTGTATGGGGTTAACTTGTCATCCTTTGTCTAATATTCATTATTGACTTGATTTATGATCAACTATGAGTCGTCGTAGACCTTGAGAGCTATGATATTCCATTGTACTACTATCCTGAGACCTATAGTCAAAGCCTCATATTCCGCTATGTTGTTCATGCAAGGGAATGCCAGTTTGTATGATCTTGGTATGCAGTCCCCCTGTGGGGTGATGAAGAAGACACCAGCTCCTGATCCATGTTGTGTATATGACCCATCGAAGTATAGTTTCCAGTGATCAGCAACGTTGAGGTTAAAGATGGATTCATCTAGAAATTCAAATACAAGAGGATTCTCAGAATAAATGGGTGCTTCTGCTAGTTGGTCTGCAATAACTTGACCCTTGATGGCTTTTCTTTCAACATACTCAATGTCATATTCTGATAATATCATGACCCATTTTTCCATTCTGCCAGTTAACATTGCCTTTGATAAGAGATATTTAAGGGGGTCAATTTTGGCAATAAGCTTGATCTTGTGTGCCAACATGTAATGTCAAATTTTTGGGATGCAAACACTACTGCGAGGCAAGCTACTCAAATGAATGAGTAATTTA
The DNA here is from genome assembly GCA_007258455.2 of Sequoia sempervirens. Lineage (NCBI taxonomy): Eukaryota > Viridiplantae > Streptophyta > Pinopsida > Cupressales > Cupressaceae > Sequoia > Sequoia sempervirens. Next base: position 30,609 of record VDFB02363790.1, on the reverse strand, counting down.
GCTCATGACCAACCATTGTCCTTTGTTGATTTAGTAGATAGCTCTCTCCATTATGTTTTCATCATGCTGAGCCAAAAAAGAGCTCCTAGGGTGCTATTGTTGCTAACACATATAAGATCAATGGCTTTCTTGGGATAGGTGGCATTAACACTGGAGGTGTCAGTAGATATTCCTTATTTTTGTTGAATGCCTCTTCGCATTTTGTATCCCATTTGTATGATACCCCCTTGTGGAGAAGGTGTAAATATGGGTTCTGCTTGTCTGCCAGTTGTGCTATGAACCGTCGATGGATTGAAGTCGGCCCTCGAGGCCTCTCAGTTGTTTTAAGTTCCTTGGTGCTTCCATCTCGAGGATTTCTTTGAATTTTGCCGGATCCACCTCGATACCCCTCATGGAGATTATGTATCCTAGCAGTTTACCTGATTCTACGCCGAAGATTCACTTCTTGGGATTTAGTCTGACTTTGTATTCCTCCAATCTGTCAAAGATAACACTTAGGGTTGCTCTATGATCTTGTCTTTTTCTTGACTTTGCTAGGATGTCGTCGACATAATCTTCAACTGTCTTGTGAATCATGTCATGGAAGATCAATTTCATGACCCTTTGATAGGTTGCTCCTGCATTCTTTAGGCGAATGGCATCATG
>VDFB02363790.1:0-28452 GCA_007258455.2 Sequoia sempervirens | reverse complement strand
ATCATTCTTTGACACTTGGGGGATTTTGTAATATTTGGCCTCAAGATTTTGCAATATGAAAACGGTTCAGGATCTCCATGAATGGTAACCTCTTGTCCATTATGTGTAAATTTTACACATTGGTGGAAGGTTGATGCTACAGCTTTCATTGCATGGATCCATGGGCATCCCAGGAGGATGTTGTATGGCAAGTCGAGGTCCAAGACCTGACAGGTGGTTTCCATGAGCATTGGCCCTACTTGAATAGGGAGTTTAATCATGCCCCAAGACACTCTTTCTTGGTCATCATATGCTCTGATTGTGATGCCTTTACCTTTGTCAATGGTATCCTCTGATATTTTCAATTGTTTGATTAGGTTGAGAGAGCAGATGTTCAAACTCAGACTCTCCATCCACCAGACCTCTTTGATTTTTCTCTTGTCTGGCAATGACGTCCAACTAAGTGCACAATTGTGAGGTATTGGGTGGTACATTGGGTCGGAAAACGTATGAGATTGGGTGTGTTGTTTCCGGCACCTCATACTTGAAATTGTTCCGGCGACATCGTAGGGTCTCATATGCAGGATAGTGGATGAGGCTAATGCTTCCTCAAGGATCTTATGTGCTAATGAGATTTTAACCACCTAAGGATGAGGATACAGCCGGAATTCTTTTATTGGTCTACAACATTGTAATATAGAACCAATTTTGATGTAGGGATCATTTGGTTGGGATGATCCCCGGAATGGTGACTTTTGTTCTTTGTGGGAAATTCCACGCCTTCTGAGAGATGAGCTACCTTTGATGGTGATGACCATGTGAAGTTCATTTAGAGGCAAATGACTGTTTTACCAAAATGATTTACAATCGCCTTTTCCTTTATCCTTTGTTATTCCCTTTGTTGCCAAGATTCGGCTATTGATTCGGTAGATTCTTTGGGCGATCCCGATTCTTGAGGTGATTCCACATTTATGATTCTTTACCGATGAGATCTGACGATGTCTTGACTTCACAATTTTTGTGGTGTGGCCTTTTGATTTTGTGGAACTCGAGATTTGGATTTTCATTGTACCAAGGAGGTTTGATATTGGGGTTCTTTTGATAATTCTCAAAATGTAGGAGCTTGATGAGTTTTCATCAATTTCAAGTGGTTTCCCCAAAAGTAGTGTATCATTTTGTTTGGATGCTTTGCTACTGGGTGGTCCTCTTGATCATCATATTGATGGCGGGATTATTGTTGGTGGCGTTGTGGTGGGATGAGTGTTTTGTCATTGTGGTTGGATTTGTGGTGTGGGTGTATTTTGGCATGGACCACTAATGACCACCTTGGCGTCTACAACACCATCATTAGTGACGTTTTTGTTTCTCACCCATGTGCGAGGTTTATCATTGTAGTTTGATGACTGCGCCAGCCTTGGCGTTCGATATGACGCTGATTTAGTAGGTTGGTCAAGGGCTCTTTCGATGTTAAGCGCCTTGGAGATCAGTTGATCATAGGTTGTGATTCCCTGAACCTTAAGATGAAATGACAAGTGGCTTTCAATGTTGGTGATGATTGTGCAGACTTGCTGTTCTTCTAGCATGGTCCACTTGCTCCGATTGGCCTTGGATCGCCATCGTTGAAGAAATGAAGCAAAAGATTCATTTTTTCCTTATTTTAGAGTGTATAGTTCTTCGAGACTAACATCCATTGTAATGTTACATGCATAGTTTCTAATGAATTCATCTCTGATTTCCTGGAATGTTCTAATGCCTGAGGGTAAGTGAGAGAACCATTCTATAGCGTTGCCTGCCAAGCTCCTAGGGAATAGCCGCATCAGATAAGTATCGTCATATGCAACCTCCATACAATGAACCTGGAATTCCTTGATGTGATCTTCATGGTTTCCTATCCCTCAATATTTATCAAATTTAGGGATCTCAAATCCCTTAGGGAATGGTTACATGTCTAGGCTCCTATCAAATGGATAGGGACACAAGTTGCTCTGCGTTTTGGTTGTTCGCCTTGAGTGAAGGTCAAGCAATTGTTGTGAGAGCAACTTGAGTTGTGTCGTCACATCACTTTGTGGATCAGTGGGTGGGATGAATGTGTTTTGAGGTTTTACAATCGTGGTTTGGATGGATGGATTAGTTGGTGCATTGTTCAATGGTATCGGTATGTTGTGGCGGGCGAAGTAGGCTTCTACTTGCTTTTGGATGAACAATGCCTGTTGTTGCTCTTGTTGTTGTTACACTAGGATTTGTGCTTGTTGTTGCACTTGCTGTTGTTCCAACAATGCTTGTTGTTGTGCTTGTTGCTACACTTGTTTTTGTTCTAACAATGCTTGTTGTTCTACTTGTTCTTGTTCCCACAACACTTGTTGTTGGGCTACCAATTCTGTTACTTCTTGCTACTCTTGGTATTGCTTTAGTGCTTACTGATATTCTTGCATTTGCGCTACTTGTGCAAGAAGTTGTGCTTGAGCTTGCGCTGCTTGTTGTTGTAATAAAAGTTGTGCTTTAGCGACCCTTTGTGCTTGTAATGCTTGTGTGGCTTGGGTGGCTTATTTTTGTTGCCATTGCAATAAAGCTTAGGCTTGTTGTGCTTGTTGTGCTTGTAATGCGGCTTGTGTAGCTTTGGCAGCTTGAGCGGCTTGTTGCATGGATTTTTTTTCTACACTTGTTGGTATCCTCTTTGAAAAGTGGCTTGTAATGTTCCATCAAATTGGTTTGATGTGGTGAATGTTGGTGGTAGTGGGGGAGGTGGTGGGTTTGGAATGGTGGTAGATGATAATGTTGTGTTGATTATTTGGTTTGTGGATGGTGTTGTCATGTTGATTATGTGATTGGTGGATGGTGTTGTTGATGTGGTAAGTGGCGTCGTTGATGTGATTGGCCCTTGAGAGACCATGCTTTGCAATGTTGTGGGGGTGTTTGATGATGTTACCATTGCTTGTGTGTTTGTCGTTTGTTGTTGTGATGTCAACAATAAGTTTCGAGCATTTGGCAAAATGTTTTGATTGATGGTTGGGATGTTGTTTTGATTGATACTTGGTAAAGGGGGAAGCCCTAAACCAAGGAGTGATGTAGATGACAATGGTGATGGTGGGAGAGGTGGAAATGTAAGGTGGGTGAATCCTTGCGAGAGTATTGTGGTGTTGAAAATGCCCCCTGGTCCGAACATGTCTTCCTCATCTTGTGAATTTGTGAGGAGGGGGATTTGAGGTGCTTCGTGAAAATATGTTGATGATGGGTCATAATGTAAAGTGAGAGGAACATTTTTTGTAATGGATTATGGGGGGTGTTTTGTTCCAATGTGGTTTTTACATCCAAGCGTTGATTATTAACAAGGGGATGTGATTGAAGAGCATTGAGAAATGTGTTGCCCTTGTTAATGTTGGGTTGAGTTGGAGCAAATGATGTGATTTTTGGGATATTCTCCATGACGTTTTGAGATGGGGGTGTAGATGAAATGGGGATGGTGGATGAGATTGGTGGAAAGATGTCTCTACTATGGTGGTCATAAGAAATCCGAAGGCAACTTGGCCCCTTGTTTTGCTAGTTCAAGCATGTACAACGAAGGGTTAAGTCTCATCATGATGTTGATGATTCTATGGTTGTCTAGATTTTGGAGCATTTCAACTATTTCTTTGTGAGACATTCCAAAGGTAAGATCCTCCCCTTGGGTTTCCTCTTGTGGGTTTTGCGATGATGTTGGAAGGCTAATTGTGAGATTTCCATCCCCAATGGGATTCATTTCAGGAGTGGTTTGGCTAAGATCACTTGAAGCGGGTATTTCTTTGTTGGCTTCCATACTCTTCTTGTATTGAGATCTAGTTAGAACCATAAAAATGGGGATCAATGCTTCAAGAATGGGAGATGAATCTTGATTCTTTGGATTAATCTCTATTTTATGTCCCAAAGTGAAAGTTTGGATGCTTTTTTTTGGGATCAAATGTGATGATGATATGATGGTGATGTTTAGATGAAGATATGGATGTTTTGGATTGTTGTTTTTGGATTTTGATAAATCTTGAATGAAATGCTAGGACTTTGGATTTTGATTGGTTTGATTTTTTGGATTTTGAGATTTTGTCCTTGATCTTGTTGATTTTGATTTTGATTTTGAGAACAAAAAGACCCTAAGATGTTTGATAATGATCTAAAGGATAGTTGTGTTCAAAGGATGATGATTTTGGATGTGTGTGAGGAGAAGGATGTATCTACCCACACCTACCCAAACAAGATGATTATTTCACTAAGTATATGAAGAAGGATTCATCTACATACACTAAGTTAGACAAGATGGTTTTTTGATAATTTTGACTAAGTATATGCAAAAGGATACATCTACACATGTTTAGCCAAAAGGTGTTTTGATAAATGTTTCAAGGACTTGATCTTAATGATTTTTGTGTTTGCTTGATTTTTTCATAAAGCCTAGCACTTCAAGGATGATTTCAAGGTTTTTCAAAAGATGATTTATGAGATGATGTTTGATGTTTTGAAAGATGGATGAAAGAGGTTTGATTTGTTTTGATCCCTAGATGAACCTAAAAAGACCACTTTGTTTTCCTAGACCTAGGTATTGAAGAGCATGCATATGCTTCCTAAAGACCTTTGTAACCAAGGATTGATTTCATTTGAACATTCATTTTTGGATTTTCAATGATTTTTGCTTTGGGATTTGTGAGTCTTCAATCACACATGAAAATTCATTTTGCTTATCTTTGCTTAATGGCTTTATTTTACCAAAAACACTTTCTTTGATTAGATTTCAAACTGAATGTTCAATGTCTCAACTTTGTCTCATTTCACAAGGTATATTATGCGAAACTTTGATGAATTTAAGGCAAAGATTACCTATTGTTTAACTTTAGGGGGAAAATTGAGATGTAAATTCAAGTGCTTAGGAACCTCTAAGGATGTAATCCCAAGGCCAAGCAACAACACAAGAATTTGGTCAATGATATTTGCCTCCTAAAGGGTTTGAAATTTTGAAAATCATGTTGAATGTTTGTTTTGCAAATGTTTTTGAATACAACACTGTGTTTTCAAACCAAGACAAGTACAAGCCCTATGGATGTGTAAGACAATATTTGTTGAATCCCCACTTGGACAAGTCCAGCTACGCCTATCTTTAGTGAATGGTTAGATGCTTGACCCCACTGGCTCCCCTCCACAACACTCACTTATACGGGGCAGCCAAGCATCAACACCCATGAAACTTCCATGGCATGTTTTCCATTTCTACTAAAAATCGTAAAAGTGTGGGGTAGCTTCAAAGACCGTTCTTGCACCAACAAATACATTAAGTATTTTGGAAAATTCTAGCACATGGGTTCTAGTAAGGACTTTTTCATTCATAGGAGTTGACCCATGTGGCAAGAGTCCCCTTTCAGATCCATCTTGTCAAAGTCAGCCACATGATAGTAGCTTTCTTCCAATATCCACATTTAGCTGGAAATATTCTTGGCTTTAGAGTGTTACCGGTTGAGTCGTCCCCTTGGTGAGAGTTTTTCCCCAAGGCAAGGCCCTCTAAGATAAGCAAAAGCAAGCAAAGACACAATCACTCGATCAATCTTTGATGGCACAAAGAAAGAGAATGTATGCAAAAATGCCCCTACTCACACTCGCACAAGATGTTCAATTTTAAACCCAAATCGAAGTGTTTCAAAGCAATAAAATGCATTTGGAGTGTTTCTCTTGCACCCTAGATCGCACAAAGTGCAAAGGGAGAGGATACACACTCAAAATGCACCAAAGACAAAATCACACAATTCAAACACTTGTTCATTTTATAGCCTTCAAAGAAATTGTGTGATTCATTTTAAGCACCAAATGAAATATGAAGATTGCTTGTCCAATTTTTAGCCCAAAACAAAATCTAGTAAGTGTCTAAGCTTGAATTTTAACCTTTTACGAATGGAAAAAAAAAATCAATTTGTTCTTTTTAGACCCAAACAAAAATTAGTGTCCTAAAATGAAAAGACAAACAATTTCATGGAAAAATGTTGAACAAACACTTAAAGCATTTAAAAACACTTCGAGTTTAAAAAAAAAATCCTCCTTTCGTTTTCCTTGTGCCTTTTGCCTTTGTTGTTTGTTTGTACCTTTTCTTTTCACTTTTCCTTTGTACCTATTCCATCACAAATAAAAATTAGGCAATTTATTAAAAAAAGCATATACAAGACTTATCAATTTTAGAGAAAGAAATGGAAATATGGTAATTTTGAAAAAAACAATAAGCCAACAATCTTGATATGTTTATATGATAATAAGCATGAAAAGGAAGGCCAACCAATTGAGGTTCCTAAAATTTTTTCAAGCTGATAGACATTAGCAGGAAAAAGACACCCAAGAATGATCTTGAAAAACTTTCAAGCATTAAACATGTGTAAAATCATACTCCCTTGTTTTTAGCAAAATGTCAATAAAAAGACTTAATATCTTCTATCCTACTCATGTTCAAAAGTCAAACAGATAAATCAGTTCACAAAAGATCGTAGAATAATTTATGATAGGGAAAATTCTAATATGTACAAAATGTATTTTGAATATCATTCCATAAGTGTGACCAATAGGCTAGCCGCACCATGAATGCTCTTTGGATGTTTAGCTGAAAATAGTTGAGCAGCATATGGATAGATGATCACTAACAACTAAATTTTCAATCACTATGTAGATTTATAATACTTCTTTCATTATTCAATGTAGCTTTTGAAAGATTGGACTATGGGACCACCAAAATGGAATTATGCAGATGCCTTGATCAAATGTTAGACGCATGAGATGACAGCCAGGACATAATTCAATTCATATTGACCAAAACCTGTCAAAGGAATTAGCAGGGACAGTTCTATTGCATAGAAGGAAGTTTAATCGAAGATGTGCTAACATAAATATATAAGGGTGCACAAGGTATGAAGTGAACTTAAATAACAATAAAACAATACTGGCCCTATTCATCATGACTTTATTTGAATAGCCAACAAGGATCTATTGGATGGCACCTCCTCATCTAGAACACAAAGACTTGAGTTGGGATAGGCGTTCAGAAACAACAAGTAGTGACTTTCTAGAGATGAAATTTCCATAGGGATCACGGTCTTTTCTAGTGCACCTATGTGGATTTTGATCTTGTTTCGCCAGGTATGGAGAAGAGATATGTCAGAACCTAATTAATGCGGTATCTTCCAGACTTTAACCAATGTCACTTTTAAATGTTTTACCTGATATTTAAACTTGGGAGCCTTAACTTCTAACAACTTGCTATCATTTTTGAAACATCTAGAACGTACCTACACCTCCAAGCAATGCGCTTCCATTCTCTATACAACATAAGGCCTTTATTTAATCATTGTAGCATTGGCGCGCATTTCTCATAATATCATTGGCAGATGAGAATTTAAGACTATGCTGGATTGTCATTTGAAAACTCACTAGCTGTGGACTTTTTGAGGCTACATCTTGATTTATTCTAGCACCTATGCACAGAAAACTTAGGCGCTATAAACAAAATGGAAAGAAAATTTCAGTAATCAACCTTCAACAACTTTACAAATTGGCAAATACAAGCCTGTGGAATCTGACGCTTAAAGGGCCCTCAGTATTCTCAAACCTTTTTACAAAATTATGATCAAACAGAGGAACAAAATAAAATAAAATTATTCGATGCTTAATCTATAATTTTATTAAAAACTTCAGCGATGTCATGATCAAGCCCTTTTTTTTAAACTAGTAAAATTCCAGCAAATACTTGTAAATAGTGAATCTTATAAGAGTGTAGGACCAACTTGACATTTTATAAAAATTAAATGCCGAATACCTTCTAATATTCACATGTTTGAAGAGAGGAAATATTAAAAAAATGTAAGAAATAGATAAAAGATAAAATACCACCATTAAACAGGCAAAATCTTATCAAGTCTTTTCTCCATAAATATTTAAAATTGACACCAGTTACTAGTTAGACTCACAAAAAGCTGTGAATTTAATACTATCCACCCATGAGATCACAACAAATGATTAAAAGACCCATCAATTTTTCAAACTAGTCTGTTGCATACTATTCAAAGACAAAACAAAAATTCAGAAGCTTTGAGGTGCCCTCCTTCTAGCGCCAAATGTGGTGCATACTTTTGAAATCTGCAAAAAAAACCTAAACTTCACACAAGGTTAGTAACTCACAAATCCCTCAAGAATGACCCTATGAAATACATTGTAGATGTTTCCAAATGCAACACATGACCAAATGAAACTAAAAACATTATGAAAACAACAACAATCACCTATTCCATAGTGGATTGGTGTCACATGTGCTAGTGACCCTTTCCCAACCCTTGATCAATAGCTAAAATGATGAAGTGCAATGGAGATGAAGAACAAGATTATTTCTCAAAACCAAGAAAGTAACCTTGCATAAAAGTTGTGAATCCTTGAATGAGAATGAAGGCCTTCTTTTATAGATTTTCTTGATGAGAGATTGGCCAAGATGGTGAATGTGGGACTAAGATTGGACCAATGAAAGAAGGACACTTGTCATCATGTGAGTGGTTGATGTATGTGCAATATTTGGGAAGAGTTCCCATGAGAGGGAGAATTTGAATTTGAATTTGTGCAATAAATGCTAATTTTGACCTTTGGAAGGGGACATGTAAGAGACATTTAAGGCCTCATAAATGCTCTATTGGTGTCAAATGTCCATTGGAAATTGAACATCACCTAAATGATGAAATATGATTTAGGATTTGATTTAAATGGATGTTTGGTTTATTAAAAGGCTGATGATAATGTTTATCTAATTTTAAATAATTGACCTTAGGAAATGAGATTATTTAATGAATGGATGAAAGTGATGAATGGACCTAATGTGAAACCTAATTTGATTTAATCTGATCGAATGCATAATGTTAATTTTGCATGTCTACAGTCATTAATCCTGATGATGATGGTGATGATGATGATGACAACACGGAGATTTCCAAAATAGATGAAGAAGTGCATAATGATTTAAATTCTTTATTTTCATCCACAATGAGCTTAAATAATACATCCTCTCTCCACCAAGTTAAGAACCTAGTATGAATCATGATTCGACATTTGCAATTATTCCTTTGGATAGTCAACCACACTTGTATTACACTGAACATGATAGGGAGGTGGATGACCTACTAGATGGTTGACCTGCATTCATCTAACTACAATTTTTTCTTTCCTTTTTTTCTTTTCCTTTTCATGTGTGTCTCGTGTTCCCCCTTATCATGTGTTTGATATTCCTCTCTTTGTACACTTCTTCTATTCGTACCTCTATTCTTCTAATTTTCATGCATTGTATTTTTCATTTTTGTTTTTTATTTTCCTTTTGGGGATGACACAAAGCATAGAGACGCCCTATGTCTCTTCCATGTTTACCCAAAAGGTCCTTGTCTTTTTCTTTTTTCATTTTGTGTTTTCCTTTTTGGGATGATGCAAAACATAGAGATGCCCTATGTCTTTTCCATGTTGACTGACAAGGTCTTTTCCTTTTTCTCTTTTTGTTTTTTGTTCTCCTTTTGGGGATGATGGAAGGCATTGAGACTAAAATGTCTCTTTCATGTTGACCCAAAAGCTTTTTCACTTTTATTTTCCTTTTTCGTTTTCTTTCTTTTTGCTTGTATTTTCCTTTTGGGGGTGATGCAAGGTGTCAAGACCACAATGTCTCTTCCATGTTGACCCAAAACAAAATTTCCTTTGTTTTCACTCTCTTTGTGTCATTCTTCCAGTTCTATGTGCTTTGGGGAATGATGACATTTCCAAGCTCTTTCATAAAAACATTGTAGCAATGAACATACTAACCCCAAATCCATAGATCCCTTATGTGTTTGGTGTGCTTTCTTTTCTAGGGGGCAACTCCCTTTCTTTTTTTTTCATTTTTCCTTGACATGATGCAACCTAACTTTGAAACATATGACTTGGCATAGGGTTTTCCAAGTTGGCTCTCATGTCTTGTTTTCTTTTTTTCTTTTTCTGTCCTTCGCTACTTTAGAGTAATTGCTCATAGAACGATATGTAGCAATTCCTTTAAAGTGGGGGCCATACATTATCATAATTCATTTGAATTCTTGGTTCCTAGTGTACCCTTGTCATTTACATAATGCATTTGTCACTTTGTGGATGACATTGAGTGTGATCTTTCTAAGCATATTACATTCCTCTTGGTGGCCTGATACGATGTGTTGCATCCCCTAAGTTGTGAATATACTATTCTTTGATTGGTCCTCTCTTGGAGACATTAGACATAATGTTCCCTAAGTGACTGACCTTGCATGAACTAAACAAGAATCCTTTCAACATCCTTTAAATTTTACACTTTTTGTATTTTGCATTTTTACCTTTTTTTTTTGCCACCTTGCATAATGCAACTTGCATGACTGTGGTACCCTTCTTTTTGTTCATATATATTTTCTTTGTGGCACCTTTTTAACGTTATGAATGGGTATAACTTTAATATGGTTGAGCGGGAAGCCCACTTAGTGGCATGAATTTTCCCCATAGCCACTTTTGTGTTTGTGAGTGCATACCAACTAGCGTATGTATCTTACCTTTTTGGGATTTCTCACCCCATAGACAACTACCTCCATGACCCTAGAGTGAGTATACAATTGGGATTTCTCACTCCACTGATAGCCTAAAGTTTTGTGGCCCTAGAGTGAGTACACATTCTCTTGTCCAAACAATCAGCCTAGATCTCTTTCCACAACTAGTTGGATTGACAATCAAAATTTCATCTAATTATTTTCAACGCTTGTGTGTTCCTTTGTTCTTACGTCTATTTTTCCATGGGATCTTCATCCTCAGGGCTTCATCATCCCTCTTGATCATTGTCATTCCATCTTGATAATGTAAGTGCATTTGAACCCTCCCTTCAATGTTCATGGATACTTTAGTGTGAGTTTGAAACAAGTTCATCCTCTCACTAAAGTGGGGGTAAATGTACCATAGAAAAATGGCCCCTTGTCATTTTCATGGCCTTTTAGGTCTTTTCTTATAGTGTTGAAACTATGTTCCTCTGATTTTATGTTGTAACATAGCTTGAACATGCTTATTTAGGTACTAAAATTCAAAGAATGACATCTTGTGAAGTGTTATAAGACATTTCTACATTCTTCTAGACTCTATTTAATGTAATTTACCTAAAAAACACATTTTCAGTCATCAACAAGTCCTATTTTGAAGTGTTGTAAAGTCTTATAACAAACTTTTACATTCTTCTAGGCATATTTTCACTATTTAGACCATTCTCAAGCTTTATTTGTTCTCTTTATGCCCTTATAAGTTGTAATCAAGTGTATTTTTGAATTTTATCCTGAAAAATAACATAGATACTGTAACATTTTTCCTAACACATGTTTTTAGGTCCTAGGTGGGACCCATTTTCCATGGGTTGCGAATGAGTCCCCCTTGGCCCCAAAGTCAAAATATTTTAAATTTCCTTTCAAATTTTATTCAAAATCACTTGATGTCTGCCTGTGATGAGGTATGAATAGGTACTAAGGCACAATAATTCTATAAATAAGTGATTTTCACCTCATTTTATGTCTCCTACAATTCTCCAACAATTCACATATCATATTCAAGCATTCAAGCATTTTACATCAACAATTGAAGCACTATTCAAGCACTTTGAAGTAGCCATTGACATTATTTTATAATTGCACCATCAAGGGTTAGGTAAGTTGATAGCACTTGCATGCTATTAGTTTATCTTTCTCTTTAATTTCATTATCTTTTCAATGATTTAATTACCAAAAGTGGGGTTTGACCAAGGCAAACCCCTATTCACTAACCCTCAATCATTTTCCCCCTATTGTATGTTTGTTTACAACCCTTTGTATGAAGATTTGATAGGTTATTAGGTGTTGAAGATTGATTTCTTTGTCAACTAGGTGCTTCAAGTCAACTTAAGTCAATTTCAAGCTTGGAGAGAGTTATTTGTTGATTTTTTGTGGAACTGACTTCAACAACCCAACAAGCAAACATTTCTAAATCTGGAGTTGTAGAGTTGTCTCCTAATTTTTCAAAAATTTGGGAGAAGATTGATTCGCTAGCTATGGCGAATGAGTTCCACCTTAGGACTAAAAATCTGAATTTTGTCAAATTCCAGATCCCGACAGACATAAACGAGCTCCCGACACTTTTCACCAAGAGGATTGATTTGCCACCCTAGGTGAATGAGTCCCACTATGAAAAATTAGTGATCTCATCCAACTTTTAGAACATTCCAGGATCATAACAATTTTCCCAGGTGCACTTTGAATTGACCCATCTATTTCTGTTTTGCAAATTTCATTCATTTTCTTCATTATTTGCATATCACACTGTGTTTTGAAAGAAGGCATAAATCTTGCTTTTGCATTCATTTTTGGTCATTTAGATTAGTCAATTGCATTTAGTTAAATTCATTTACATTAAAAAACATTACATAAATTTTGATTTGAGTGAATCATAAGCATTTTTGGCCCTATCTCTCTCCTTTTAAGTGAAAAACCCTAGAAGTGCAAGAGTAGTCCATAGGGTCCCAAAAATCTATGTTTCAAGATCCTAAAAAGGATATGAATAACCCTAGGATATACATAGTGTGAAAAAATTATTGCAACTATGATGTTATCCTTCTCTTGTTCCTCCTACACCCCTATGCATTCAATTTTTTCTTTCCCACTTGATGCATCTTCCTTCACCTATAATTTGGTTTTGGATTTTTTTTATTCTCCCCTACTAGAAGTTAAGGGTCCTCTACCTCTTATAGTGGACATAGTTATGGGTACTCTATCTCTTGTGATTGTTAGGAAAATGTGTGTCAACCTTACAATTACATAAGGTACTATTGGATAGGTAAGTGCATTGGTGTACCCCCTGTGAGGCATCTAGGGGGAATCATCCCCTAAGGGGTGGTTTGAGGGTTGCACACCTCGGTGAGGGTTTAGGAGCATTTCCCCCAAAAGCCAAAATTATGCATATTTTATTCTTGTAAATTTGTATCGATCATCATTAGGTCTTAGATCTAGCAGTCAATAATTTGTTGGCTTGACATTCCCTTAAATGAATCCCTATTTCATGATGGTGTTCTATTACATACATGTATTTTGATCTATTCTAAGTTTGATAGAAATCATCTAGCCTCTATATCTCTAGTTGGTGATACTCTTGTGAGAAGCTTGATCTGCAAGTATATTGTAATCTTTATGATTTCTAAATAATATATTGGGTGGATTTTAGAGTGTGGGGTTTTCCCATTGAAAAGGTTTTCCCCATGTAAATCATTGTGCTATGGTATATATGATATTTGTGTTTATTTTTGTTTAAGTTTATGTAACTATTATAAAGATCTATAAATTTTTACATTATGATCCTCCTCTCAACATTATTGTAGAATTTTTTCTACTACCTTATCTTTTCTAGAAGTGTTATTAGATCTTGATCATCTTTAGTTTCAGTTGTGGTAAAGTTAGAATTGAGTTTCTTGATTGTAGAATAAAAAGGAATAATGGTGCATTAGATATCTCTAGAATAGCATGAAATATATTATCTGTGAGAAAAATAATTGATGTAGGTGTGTAGGTAATATTTTATGATACATCATGCAAGATGATTCTAGGTTCTATGGTGATTTATAGAGGTGTTAGATATGGCATAGTGTATAAGCTTGATTAATGCACTTTTTATTGCAATAATACTTATATGAAAATAAATTTCGTGGAAGAGGTGAGGGTTTAATCTTCAGTAGATGGTCATGGATTTTGGGTACCCAAGGGTGCTCTTTCTTTAGAATGAAAATTACCAGCAAAAAAACTATATTATGGCACCAAAGACTTGGCCACATCAGAGAAAAGTGTATAAGAACCTTAAGAAATGAAAACCATTGTTAAAAGGAGTTCTAATTTTAATCATGAATTTGAACTTTGTGAGCATTGCATTTATGGAAAATAAAAATCTATTCAATTTTACTTGAGATGTTCCTTCAATTTTCATATCTTTCATCCTATCAATGTTCCTTCAATTGGAAAATTGACATATTATGTTTCATTTATTAATGATTATAGTAGAAGGACATGGATATACTTTCTAAAGAGTAAATCAATTGTTTTTAATAAATTTAAAGAATTTAAAGAATGACTAAGTTGAAAAGTAGAAATGAAATAAAATGCTTAAGGATTGATAATGGCGGTGAATTTTTCTCTAACAATTTTGATAGATTCTATAAATATTATGGTATCATAAACAAAAGATAACTCTATATTCTCTACAACAGAATGAAGTTGTAGAAAGAATGAAATTGAAACTAATGGAGAAGGCTAGGAATATGCTAAGTGGTGCTAGTCTAGAACAAAGATTTTGGGCTAAATATATTTCCACTTCTTGTTACCTAATTAATAGGTCTTCTATATCATCTCTTGTTGATAAAACACCTATAGAGGAATTGTTAGGTCACAATCCTTCATTAAGATATCTTAGAGTTTATGGTTGCAAGGAATATGCATATGTGCCAAAGGAGAAGTAAAAAAAGTTGGAGAACAAGGCTATGAAATATATTTTCATTAAATACAGTTATGGTGTGAAAGGATACAAGCTTTGAGATCCTATTTCATAGAAGGTAATACATAGTAAAAGTGTTAATTTTAGAGAAAATATGCCTTCTTCTATTACATTGTAGCTAGAACAATGTAAACAGGAAGATGTGATTCAATTTACTTCTACACCTAAGAAAGTTTAATTGAGGCCCATGGATAGACAAGAAGTTGAGGAGAGATCACCTAGTTCTGAATCTTGAGAAGAGGAGGATGAATCTCCAACTCAACTTGTTTATAAGTCTACAAGGCATTGACAACCACCTAAATGGTATTCACCTAATGATTGGAGATATATTTTTTCTTTGAATACTAACATGGATGAACCCAAATCGGTAGAAGAGGAAATACATATGAATGATGTATAATCCTAGAAAATTTCTATGGATGAAGAAATGATAGATTTTAAAAATAATGATACATGGGATCTTATACCATTTCATTAAGGAAAAAAATTGTTTGTTGCAAATGGGTATTCAAGAGAAATATTGGTTCAGATGGAGGTATTGAAAAGTACAAAGAATGGTTGGTTACAAAACATTACTCTCAAGTTGACAGTGTTGATTATGGTGATATTTTTTCCTCTATTAAAAGAGGGACATTCATTAGATTTTTTCCTTCTATTGCTATTGCTTATGATTTAGAGGATGAAAAAATGGATGTGAATACTACTTTCCTTCATGCTGAGTTAGAGGAGAATATTTATATTACATAGCCAAAGCACTACATGGTTAATAGTAAAATTAAATTGGTTTACAAATTGAAAAAATATTTGTATGATGTAAAACAATGTCCTAGCCTGGTGTGGTACAAGAAATTTGAAATATATGTGTTGAGTTTTGGATTTGAGAATTATAAATCACATCATTGTGTTTATTATCAAATTGATGGTGATCGTTTCCTATTTATTGCGTTATATGTTGATGATATATTATTTATTAGTAAATGGAAAGGTATGATTTTAGAACTAAAATATCAATTTGTAACTAAATTTGAAATGAAAGATCTTGGTGTGGCTAAACACATACTTGGGATGGAAATTAGAAGATATAGAATGAACATAAAGCTATATGCTAGTCAAAGTCATTATTCCAATTAAATTTTACAAAGGTTTGACTTGTAGCATGGTATACTATTATGTGTTCCTTTTTTAATTAGAACAAAGTTATCTATTTCATATTGTCTAAAATCCCCATCATAGATGGAAGACATGAGTAGGGTGCCTTACCAGAGTGTAGTTTGAAGTTTTGATGTATGTTGTGGTTTGTATTAGACCAAAAATTTCCAAAGTAGTGAGAGTTATTTCCAAATATATGTCTAATTCGGGTAGAGTTCATTATGATGTAGTTAAAAGAGTCTTTAGATATTTGTGTGGTGCCACAAAGTATTCCTTGTGTTATAATAATAGTTTGGCTTAAGATAGATTTCCCTTGATATTCATGGTTATGTGGATCTAGACTTGTTAGTGTGGTGTTAATTTTAACTTAGGTTAATTATTTGGGTGGTATTTTGTCATATTGGGTATTTTTTCACCCATTACATTTTTTCATACCTTTAAAGGGCTTGTACAATATGTAATTTTTAGTCTCATTTCTAAATATCATTCTTGATATTTCATAGAATAGCTATGTTTTCTTCTCTTGTATGTGTGAGGATGAATTGCTATGACCTAGGTTATAAAGCACCCATTTTCCTATTATTCAAAACTAAGGAAATATTATGCCTCAAAAATATTCTTGTAGATTTCTAGGAACAATTGGTGTCATAATCTTGTCTTACAGTCAATAAAACATGTATAATAGATCTTATAAAGGAATATACCTATTATAAGGTTGTATGATATTCTAATAGTTTGATTCTAACACTGAAAGTGTTAAGTAGGAAAAAAGATCCAAGATCCAACAAGTGAATTAGCTTGGATCTACATTTCCCTTTGGCTTAACAATAGAACAAAAACTGACTAGAGTTTGATAATTGGTTAAATATCTCAAAGGATAGCCAATCTTATAGGATTTGGTTCCTTTTTTGCAAAGAGGGTATATTTGATGTTTTCAATTCATTATCCTAACTAATATAACCCTAGATTTGAAAATATGAATGATCACACATACAAAAATAGAAAATTACATTTTTTATATTATAGTGAGTGGTGATGTTGATATATTGTTACATATAAATATACAAGGCTCTAGTTTTAATTAAAAAGGAAAATGGTTGAAATCACACAATGCTCTAGCAATATAATTTTGAAATTTTATCGATTTTTTTCTTCAAATAAGATTTCAATGGTTATTTATTAATTTTTCCTACTAACCTTGCAAGAGATGAAGGACTTCACATTTAGAGGTTTTCCATCAAAATTTGCCAAAATTTAACATAGTTGATCTAATTGAATATTAAAATATGGTAAACTTTAGTAATATATTAATAATCTCCGATGCGTCCAGGAAATTGAGAAATAGAATTTCATTTTCCAAATCAATAGTGCATGTACTTGTGATGAGGGGGAATACCCCATTGTAGAGAATTGAAGAGTTTCAGGTGATTATTGCAAGAGAAAAAGTGTAGATTTGGAGGTGCTCATGAAGCACAAATTTTATTTTTCTTTTGCTGTAGGTTTTTTTATTTTTATTTTTATTTTTCAGATTATGTAAAGAGCATATGTTGCTTCCCTTTAGTTATTTTATCATTGAAATATATTGTGTAATCATATTTTTCATAATGAGAAGTTCTTTTGTTGAAACCCTCAATTAATTTTGTGAACCCTTGTGGTTGATTTGAATGTGTTGTTAAGTTTGTTTGAGTGTTTATTTTTAGAAAAGAGGGTTGTTGAGAATCCCTCTTTCATTAGTGGCATCAAAGTGGGAATACCTGAGTGTGCAAGAAAAATCACCAATGCGAAGCAATTTGTGCTAGGACCTATGGTGGAGTGTGTGTGATTTGTGTGTAGACAGATCAACGAGTCTGAGGTAGTCTATGCCCTAGGTCTTGAAGATTGGAGAGCTTGGTGTGGAATTTATTAGGAGCTTTTTGAAGTGATTTGTGTATGTTGAATGGTTATTGCAGCCATTGAAGGCTAAATACACCATTGTAGAGAATGGAAGAGATGCAAGTGATTGATGTAAGAGAAAAAGTACAAATTTGAAGGTGTTCATGAAGCACATAGTTTGATTTTCCTTTTTTATAGTTTTTATTTCATTTTTAGATTATGTAAAGGGAATATGTTGTTCCCCTTCAGTTATTTGATAATTGAAATATATTGTGTAATTATTTTTTCATAATGAAATGTTCTTTTGTTGAAACTATCAATTAATTTTGTGAACCCTTATGGCTAATTTGAATGCATATTTGAGTTTGTTTGAGTGTTTATTTAAAAAAAAAAAAAGTTGTTGAGAATCCCTATTTCATCAACTTGTATCCTTCATTTTCTTTTCATCTCATTTTTATTCACCTTTGTCTTCATTGTTTTCTTCTTCTAAATTCTTTTTCTTTCATCATGAAAATTTTCTTGCTCATCTTTGTCAACTATTATTTCTTTTGTGAGCCATTTATCAAATAAAAAAAACAAAATCATCTAAAAAAAATATCACAATGCAATGGCACCAACCTATTGATAGGCTTTCCATCTAAGTGTATGTTAAACTATGTTTTTCATAAGAATTTATTACTAAAAACTAATTTTAGTTGAGCCACCACTTGGAGTTTAAATCTGCAATCTTCCTATTTATTTTTCCTCTATTTTTTTAGTATAATCCAAAATATTGACTTTAAAAGATCACACAATTGCTTCCAAAAACAACTTTGTAAATAAAATATGAATTGTAAAAATAAATAATCTTGTAATTATATAAAAAAAATTCTTCTTAATCTCCTAGCCAAATAAATTTAATACTCTCTTTCCTTTTCTAGGAAATTTTTAAGTAAATGAAACTTCTTTTTTAATGCAACTCTCAATACATTCTATTTCACATATATTTAGGGAATGAAAAGGTTTAGTGCAGTATCAATTTCAACATTAAATTATAAGCATTCTAGGTATTTAGCCATCTATTTTTGAAAACTTGGTCACTTTTTCTTTCAATCATATGGATTAACAATGTATAGGAAAGAATGGGAGGAACTTACAATTTCCATATACACATCATTTTCAATTCAAAATTTATTATAATTTGCTTTTAGCATCCTACATAATTAGTCAATAGGCTACATATAGTGTGATATTTGAGCCTGAAACAAGTCCCATGTCCACAAATCACTATTGAGTTCTTGGAAAACAAGTTTTTGTTGTCATTTAGGTAAAATCCTCATCTTGGGCACAATAATTTTTAATTTTTTTTAATTAGCAAAAACTACCAACTTAACCAACCAAGCATTTTCCTTATAGATTAGAAGTGTTAATTTCAATAACTTAACATTCACCAGGGTAATGACAATCAGCGTCACACTTATATCCTTACACTCAAAGGTGTTAAGCTCATACGACTAGGGTTATTCCTAGACCTATGACCTAAGCCTCAAGGGTTCATGTTAACCCTACCTATGTATCCCCTCGTGGGAATCAAAGGCATCATAGTTCACCCCACAATGATAGAGGGAGTTCAATCTCACCTCACTTATGTGATCTATTATCTCACCTTTAACCCATAACTATTAATTTAGTACCTATAAGCTATCAACATAATCAATTATAATATAATGATAATGAATTTTCCATCAAGTGTTGGGTTGATACCAATCATTACCAAACGTCACTGTACAAACATTCATAATATTCACAAGAGGTCATTCATACAATAATCTCAAAGATTATACACAATGGCTATCAGAAGCATACCTCCATATACACAAAGTGATTTGCTCATACACATCATAAGTACAATAGTGCCAGCATCATACATAGATCCCAAGTGCAACCACAACTTGATCATACATAGATCACAAGTGCAATAGAGGTTGGATCATACACCGATTGCAAGTGCAATAGTGACTAGATCATATATAGATCACAAGTATAACAATGATTATCTCATATGTACTTCACAAGTACAACAATGATGGTCTCATACACATATCACATTTATAGTAGTGATTGGATTCAACATATATCACAAATACTAAGTGACAAGCTCTAACCATACATCACAAACACACCATAACAAGCTTCAACATACACCAAAAATACATAGTGACGAGCCCTAGCATACATCACAATGACTAACACATGTCCATAATGCATCCCAGATAGAAACAATATCAGTGCATTGCACACTACACCATGGATCCACTATTTCCACCGATCTTTTGCACCATTGTACAAATGGGAAGAGGATTTGATGCATCCCATACTACACCACAAGTCTATCCTCAATCCCAGAAGGCTATGTATATAGTTTGAAAACTAAGAGGGGATTCAGTGTATCCCATACTACACTGTGGGTCCGTCCACCATACTAAGGGCTTCCCCAAGTAGTGAACCTACCAAACCTGGTGGATTTCAACTTCAATTGCCTATAGGCCACATGCAACAAGTCTGTCCACCCAAGAAGAAGTAGCTCCCAACATATACCACCTTGTGACCTTAGTGGTATTGTTAGCTATCTTCTTCACAATCCTTAGCAACACATGGCATTGGTCACTTTCGTGCATACCAATGACAACCAATGAACCCTATCAATACACGGTTAGCCCTGTATTACCATTACCTACATGGATGGTTCCCTACCTATGTAACCACTACGGTCGTACCGTAACTAGGGTAGCTTGCTAACTTCACCTCCATGAACCAAGTGAATGCTGACTAATCCCTAGGAGTAGCCCCAACATCAGTCATTGGCATAGTCCAATGACTGCTTGTCATTGCTGAAATATCCTAGAGGTTCACTCTTGGGCGGGTCATACATACATGAATCACAATCTCAATCCACAAGTACAAGGGCCTATACATAAACACATGGATATGGAGTTGAATTACACAGACACATAAGAGATACATGGAACCAGCATGAGATGGACTTTGCTAGAAGTATACATAGTATAAAATACCCATTATAAAGTAGTTAAATGCCTTACTACATTTTGTTTAATAGAAACCTATTATGTATTAAATATCAATTATTAAATTCCCTCAACTTGATCATACCCATTTGATATCCTTTCAGCTTCAAACTAAAGCCTACTAAAGGAAAAAGGTCAAACCAATCAGGAACAACCCTGACATCTAGGAGATAATGCCCCCTTAAACCCTCCCCTTATGGACTTGAGGTTGTAAAGGCATCCTTTTCCCAAGGACCACCTATGTTCCTGCTTCCAAATGGGTCAAAGTCACACATAGTTCTCCTAACAAGGTCTCTCAAGGAGCCTACACTTGGACTTCCAACACGGTAAATCCCTTATATAATTAATAAATATGGGATAATGTGATTTTCCACCCAAGGGAGTTAATTAAGCATCAGGACTAATAATAATTTTCTCTCCAAAGCCATCGAAGTTCTATTCATCTTAAGATTATCTTACTCAAAACATATAGGTGGACTAGGTTTTGTCAAGAATGTTGCTATCTTGAATATATCTCCCAAAGCAAGTAGATCTAGCCATAACTAGTTATGAGGTTGTTAGGCAATCTTAATTCCATCTACGAACAGGGAATTAATAAAGTATACATGTACCTATAAGTAGTAGTCAAATATTGATACCATGCATCCATAATGTAGGAAGCCTTGTTAGGAATCCAAGTGATGTCCCACCTTACTATAGATCTATAAATCTAATATCATTTATAACCTCCTCTTAGATGAGGCACAACATACATCATCAAGGCCTTATTAAATCCTTTTCAACTTTGAATAACATGTGTCCTTAATTTCAAACTCACATTACATATAACCGAAATTTGAGCCATACCCAAGATAATTGGCCACACTATGCTCATCATATAATCATATATAAATAAACTCTCCATACTACTAGTAATTTTGAGCCTTCTAGTTCCATTTACCTTAAACAATGTAACTTGCTATCCCTATAATAGCTTGGTTCTCAAACTAGATAGCTATTCAAACTTTCCATTTAAACTAAAACTGACCTTAATGGTCATCAGTAGGGTAACCAGAGATGTTACATAAGATTTATCCCATAACTCAATCTTGTCAATGTTGTCAAATTAATGATAGTTTCCCTACATTTGGTATACAATTATATTGTGCTTCATTACAGGTAGAATAATAATTTCAATATTACGGTTCACATATTTAAGAGTGATAGATATCACATAGTCATACAAAGTGTTTATCATGATATCAATGAATTATTAAAGTATCAAGTTTCAACATTAAGGATATGGCTATAAATTGTGGTTGTAGTACCATTAAATGGAGTCATCATTACTTACAATTATGCAACCATGAGCCCAAAGCTCATATCAGTTATATTCATTTCCTAGTTCATATTATACAGTTATCTTCAAGCTAAAGATTTGTCCTAGACTACCTTGCCACCTTGTTTCACTTTGGAGGCCCAACATAAACATATAATGAATTTCAAGGTTAAGATCATGTATGACAACTTTAGGTTTGTAAATTAAGTGTTTATTCTCATATTTTAATGGTCACAAGACGTAGAAAGTTCATGAAATCATGACACAATTGCCACTGTCCTCAACCAATCTACTATAAACCCAGTTCCATAATGAAAGGATTGACCTAACCCAACATACTTAAAGCTTTGTAATTAATAAAAACTCATAGAATTATAACAACCTTTGTTCCATCTTGTACTATTTGACCATCACATGTTCACAAAGGTTTCCTTGAGGTGAAAGTCGCCAAAATATTAGTTTCAACATAATTTGAACTTGTGGATTGGCAAGAACAAATACAATATTTAAGTATTTAATGCATTCCTATTTATTCTCGAATAGGTCTCAAGTATCATAACCTCAACACTCATGAAGCTAACTCCTTATAAATCAGAATGGTTTATAATATTCATAATATTTCTCAATTATAGTTAAGATATTCTAAAATTAACTACTGCAATAAAAATCATAGTTCTTTAACCAAAATTTCACTATCATGAGATTATGGGTTACCTAGTGCCTTAAAACCTTTATTTGTTTTCTGAAATTGAAAAGATCTGTGATGCATTTGCTTTAATGATATGACAATTTAAACACTGAATATTTTAGATTAGGTTCACAACACATAGATCATTTCATGGAACTGTTAGTTATTATTCACTATTGTACTTACGTCTCCCTTAAATCTTTATATGATAGCCAGAAGAGTATATATTTGAAACTTTATACTATTGAAAGATTTGTATATTTAGCTTTCCATGATTCGGGTGCTGAAATTAGCAGTCCTTTCTCTTGGTGCTTCTAAGGTTGTGTCATTCCTCCAAATTCATTTCATACTTCAAGGACTTCCTCCTTCCAATGCTCCTGTAGCTTTCTCCAGAAATCTACTCTCCTTGCGTCTTCACCACTACCGAAGCCTTCTGTTACAATTTGTTGGATATCTTGAGCCTATTCAAAAACTCTAATGGCTGCGCAAACGATGTGGCAAGGGTTGTTGAATTTGGTTTCACACCCGCTCTTTTGCTTTGAGGCATTCCATAAGACCAATCCGTTTGTGCATATCCTCCAATCATGGCAGTCCATAAGACCACATTGCTTTGAGGCATTCTGTCAAACAGCTCACGTGCCCTTCCTATGCTTCCACACTTAGCATACATATCTACATGGCAGATAGAACTACAACATCTGACAAAATTCACCTGTCCTTTATCCTTTGATGGGTGTCCATACCCTATTCCAAATTTCCCATTTTAGTACAGTACAGGCTGGAAGGATGTTGGCGAAGGTTGGCGAAGGTTGCAGAAGTTGGCTCTATGCCTGCCAATCACATTTGCTTGAAAGTTTTTAAAGCCTTTTTACGAGGATGTGACAGTTTAATGGTAAATCAGTTGTCATTTAATGATAAAAGTCTCCAAAATATCAAGTGAAAGTCCTAAAAATCTCACTTACCACATAAAATCCAGGTAAATATTGGTTTGATAACTAGATGGAAACATTCTACTTCTATTTCAAGTGTTTTTTGTCAATTTGATGACAACTTTCTTTTTCATTTGCATTGCTTTATTTTTTAAATCCGTATGCAAATATTTCATAATAATATAATACTTAATTTCTTTAAGGAAAAAAATTTAGATTTGTCTAAATTTATTTTATTCTATTATTTAGCATTTATTCTTACTTGTTTAATCCAATCATATGCAACTAGAATTTGCATGTACAAACACATACTCTCTAACATAGATATACTTTTTTAGATTTTGATGTTACAACTTGAAAAATAAAATTGTTTGTGTCGACAACTTTGAAATAAATTAGCCGCTCAAAACAGTCATGCAACATCACAGTATCTTTTCAGTTTATGTTTTTCTGTGACACGTGAATTCCCCATTCATCTTCTTTAGTTCTAATATGCTTTTCGAAAGCTGATTATAGTATATACTTTAGAATTTTTTTTCTCCTCAACGATCTTTTGTATATACCTTCGCAGCTATTTGCTGTTTAATAATTCCCTTGAATGCTCTAGTAAATGTGTCCTATAATGTTTCTGCACTGGCTTTCTTTCGTTAATTTTAATATTCCCATGAATTGTATTAATGCTCTATACTAGGCTTAAATGGTTGTACTTTGACACTTGTGAATTTAACCCCTTTATTCATCTTCTTTAGTATCTAATATGCTTTTCGAAAGCTGATTATAGTATATACTTTAGAATTTTTTTTCTCCTCAACGATCTTTTGTATATACCTTCGCAGCTATTTGCTGTTTAATAATTCCCTTGAATGCTCTAGTAAATGTGTCCTATAATGTTTCTGCACTGGCTTTCTTTCGTTAATTTTAATATTCCCATGAATTGTATTAATGCTCTATACTAGGCTTAAATGGTTGTACTTTGTAAATCAAAAAACGGCAACTAGAGACTCCTTGCTTAAGGAAATTCTAACAATTCCCTTTATCCAGAGTATAAACGTATTTTTGCAGCTTCTTTGCAATAAATTTTATATAATATGTTTTAATGATTTTGTTATGCAGTCTCAAACCTGAAAAGCCTGCTAGGATGATGAAGAATAAGATATTTCAACTAAATATTTTATGCATAACAAGCAACGTAAATATATAAGGTTCTCGGCTGACTTAGTAAAAATTTTGTCGTTAAGTAGGAGATATTTTGTTGTTAGTAAATATTTTGTTATGCTTACTTAGCAACGAAATGAGAGAATGTCGTTAACTTCCTTTGAGCATTGCCGACCACCATCTTTAAAAATTTGAATAATACAGAGTGCCGACCAGTGGGAACATCGAGTTGAGATCCCATTTTGCAGACTAAATGTATCATATTTTTGTATTCAAATGCACACTTACTTGAGAAAAGAGAAGAATCTCGTTGATGCTATTTGGCTTTTAAATCATATTTTTTGTATTCAAACATGCACACGACTTGATAAAATGAATATGGAATCTCGTTTGATATGTCTATTAGGCTTTTAAACGTGGTTTACTAATGATTATATTATATAGATGTATTCTACCAAAACTCAATATTATCATGCTGGAATCCATTGATAAGAAGAATTTAAATGAACATTCAGATGATTACACTCTTAAATTTTTTAACTGCAATGTTTTAATCTTCAAAACTAAATCTATATGAAAATATAAATCTTCATTAGTAGAGTCTATTATAGTAAAAGAAATACAATCAACATTTAAATCGATTAACATAAATATTGCAACTCAATTTCAATTCTTATTTAGTTGAAAGGAACAGTCTAACAACAAATTAACCTTTCAATACTAAGACCTAGTTCTGATAATATGTAAAAAGGAACCTAGAACAATACAGCAAGGTAATACAACAGAATAATAAAACAACAAACAATTAAAATAAGACACCAAAAATTATGTATATGACAAAATTAAACTAACAAAATAATACACAATTTGAAAGAATTTAATTTGCATTCTATATAATCAAATAATATTTTTTATAATTTTTTAATCTACAAAATCTAAATCAACTATAAATCAGAAATATGTTTAATTACGATTGTCAATATGTTATCAATTATACATTAATAAAGATAATAAGGTCGTCCTTCCAAATATATAATTTCTTGAAGGGAAGAAACGTACTTTTATACTCACCATAAAAGTAAAATTGTTAGGCATTCCCCAGGAAAGTTGCTGTTCTGAGATTTATATGTATTTTCGTTAAGTAAAACTGTTTTTAACATACTAGAGAGCACTGATGCGGTTCGGACATGAACATAAACCTTTTTCCTTTTACATGTTCCGTAGTGATAACACACAGCTAGTTCGCACACGGAAGGGAATTATAAAACAAAAAATGCTCTCATAATCTTAACCATAAAGTCTATATATACAGTGTTGGGGTATACAGAAATGCAACAACCACTGTTCTGTGACATTCTTAAGCTTTTTGTCTTAGTCAAGTGCTGCCCAAATACCATTCCTAATACATCCGGCCTCAGTAGCTTCTGTTCAGTACAAAATGAAAACTGGTCTTGCTTTCATTCTTTATGTGTCTTGGTTTGCTTGGCCTATTTTTCTTTCTGAATCTCGGCCAATGAAGGTACCCAATATTGCTGTCATAAACTCTGGAGTTGCTCCTGCCCCCATCTTCAGTGCGTTCCCAGTTGTTAATCAGAAAGAAAGAGCGGGCTATTTTGTTGGAAATATTAATCTTGAGCAGCCAACGGATAGATGCATTAAATACACTGTCAGATGAAATCAACTCAGATCTTTTCCCCCCCATGTGACATTCTTGCTGTCCAGTAATTGCATTCTGGCAGTAATTTATTATTGGTAGGTGAGTTCAAATTTTGAGCGGCAATTTTGTGGATTAGTTGAAAAGCCAAAAGTTGCATTGAATGTATATTCTATGTAAGTAAGCAGACAAAGTTTTCTATGTGAGACAGAAAGAGGGAATGTTTAGTAGAACATAGCAGAAGAAGGAATGTTCAGGAGCATCTGAACAGTGAAGTTCAGGAGTATCTGCCGCAGCAGAAGTCAGTAAGCCTTGCGCCCATGCGCCGAAAGCTATCCCACATGGAGCAGCAGCGCAGAAGTGTCAGTGCGCTGGAAAACGCATAGCTTCTATAGTATATGGGTACAGAGCATTTGCTCTAAATATTTTCATAAGTAAATAGTTTTTGTATGTAATATTTTTCTGAGTAAATAGAATATTGAAAATATTTGTCTCCTTGTGTGTCTGTCTCCTTCCTTACATACACTTCTGTTGTGCATGTTTTCATTCATAAAAGTTTTGACATATTTGGCAGCAGATGAAAGCCTTGATGGTGTAAAATCTAAGGAGAGTAAATATGGTGTTTATCTTACAAGTGAAGATGCAGTTAGTGGAGGAACACCCATAACGAACAATCCACAAGGCCATAGCCCAGGGGTTGGACATTGAACACGTTTATATTAAGAATATTAACGGTTATGTATACTGGTTTCTGTTGATTAATGAGAAGATGTTATCTTGCATTATCTTTCTTTGTACACCATATATCATGGACGGATACCAGTTTCAACATGATATATAGATATCCAGACTCATGGAATGTAATGTTCTATGTATTTTAATTTCACTGTTAGATTCTAAAGTGTGAATGGCAATGTGATGTAAGCCAAACATTTTCTTCATTTATATGGTGTTTATTTTGTAAGGTTTAAGTATTAGATTTTTTTTATTCCCATAGAAATGTAGCTCGAAAATACCATCATCACGAGAGACAAGTGAAGTAAAACATTTCAATATTTTTGAAAGACTTTCAACACATAGATAAGTCCACTGTTTTCGTTCTAAGCAACGTGGAAATGAGAGACGTATACTACTCTGCCCTTCACTTCCTCCTATTATGCTTTGAAACAAACTTATGATATCCCGAAATGAGCTTAATTACATATAATTGCACACACATTCTAGGGTGGTTTCAGTAACTGGATATTATTGAAAAAATTGCAGTGCAGAAGAGAATACAAAACAGAACACAACCCAGAGTGAAATGGTTGAAGAAGATGACTATATTGATTTAGCTTTAAATTACATTCAATTCAATAGTGTACAACAGTGTTATTTGCAATGAACAGTCTCATATTTCATTTGAGAGTTTTAAAATTTAAAAACTTCTAATTTTGTGAGAGATTTTATGTTATTATTTTTTATTTCAATAATCTAAAATGTTTCTTTTTTTCACAGTTATGTGATAAAAGTTTTTCAAGGACTAATTTTTATTTTTTTTCTTTGACTAAACTGTTGATTTATTTTAAATTATAATTGAAAATAATTTAGTATAGTTCAAAAATTAAATCAATAATTATTAAATAAAAATAGTAAATCCCATAATATAATCTAAGAGCATATTATATGCTCACCAAGATTATTTCAAGTGAGCGAGCTAAGGAAACAAGGAGTAAAAGACTAGATTTGTTCAACCGTGTTGCTTTAATGGATATTGCACTACTTAAGAAGTTGAGGATTCAATAACAATTTTCAGGTTCCCTAGGTAATGTTAATTTATCTTTAAAGACTAAAGTTCAAGGGGTACTGAGACCCTATCACGTCCTTTGAGTAGTGAGAGCTGATGCCACATAGTAGTGGGTCCTACGAGGTGAGAAGCTAATTCATGATTTGTCCAGCCTAAATTTGAAAATGTGTTTTAGCATCTCGGTTTTTATGGAAGAAAACAATGGTCATGATGAGGATTTTTTCTGTAGGAGCATTCCAGACCTGATATTTAATTAAATTGAGTTCAATCACAAAGTTACCAACCATGAAGTCTGTATATTGAG
>VDFB02363789.1:0-22093 GCA_007258455.2 Sequoia sempervirens | reverse complement strand
GAGAGTGACTTTGCATTAGCTTTGTGGATGAGTTGATGAGGAATGAGGTCCTTCATTTATAGAATATTTTGATGAGAGAATGGGCAAATGGATGAATGTTGGACTAAATATAAATCAATGAAAAGAGGCCACTTGTCAACTTGCCATAGGTTGAGGAATGTGCCAGAGGGAGATTTCAAATTTGAATTTGAGAGTAAATGTTGAGTTTGACTTGTACAAGGGACATGTAAGAGACATGTAAGACCTATTAAATGTTTTGTTGGATGTACATTTTAACTTGCTTTTGAATTCAAATTGAGGGAATATTCCTCATAGATGTCATGTTGAAAGAAAGTAAAGATTTTAATAAATCAATAAATTTATTTATTTGTGCAAGTGGGAAAAGCTAGAAGATGTGATGGGTGGTTAGGTTAGTTTAATCAGGACTAGATTAGCTTAGTGATGATTAGGATGATTTTGATCTTTTTGGCTTAAATATTTGATTTATTTAAATCAGAAAAGGATGGAATATGCATTTGGATTTCAATTTAATAAAGTTTGGTTTATTAAAAGGTTGATGTTTGATTTATTTAATTTAAATGAACAACCTTCCGAATGAATTAAATAGTCCTGATTTACTTGGTGAATGGATTTGCTGAGTTTGATTAATTTAATGATTGATGAATATGAACTAAGTGCATAATGTTAATTTTGCATGTCTACATTTTACCCCTCTTTGAAGCAATGTACTTGTTGCATTGGTTCAAAGAATAAACTTTCCGTGATCAAAATTCAAAAAATTTATGATTTTTTCAAATGCCCCAGTGGAAAGAATTACACTAGTACACTTACATTGAATA
Organism: Sequoia sempervirens; assembly: GCA_007258455.2. NCBI lineage: Eukaryota > Viridiplantae > Streptophyta > Pinopsida > Cupressales > Cupressaceae > Sequoia > Sequoia sempervirens. The sequence goes on along the minus strand of VDFB02363789.1, from coordinate 21,254 downwards.
AAAATATTACAAAAAAGAAGAAGTTATAGCTATATTACATTTAATTATTCATAGATGCCATGTTAAGTTATATTGAGTAAACATATGACAAAACTACAAATTATTTCACACACAGAAAAGAAAAATTTAATGTTTGAGAATCAAAAAACAAAAAATTATCAAAAAGGTGATTTTTTTAGATGTGAAGTTACAATGTTTTATCAATATGTAACTATGTATATTTTGACTTAATCTTATTAATTTATATTTCATTCTCTTTAATGAATAGTTCAAAACGTATAACACATACTAAAGGTTTTTTGAATTGGGTAGAAAGGTAAGTATACTTAGTATAGGCAAAAACACCACTAATAATCATACATGAGTCAAAGTAGTACTAAGATGGGTGGTCTCTTAGGAAGTCTTGATTCTTCACCCTCGTGAACATCACTAGATGTAATAAATGTTAACTAGACCATTTATATTCATAAGACATGGGTTTATGTGAACCACTACTAATAAAATATGGGTTAACAAGTCTGACTCAAAAATACACTATTGAGTCCAAATAAAACTTCATAATATAATTGAAATGTATTTATATACAATATAGGCCTATAAGAGCTTAGAAAATAATATGTTTCACTTATTGTTAAGGTAGTTAGACAATTGTACAAACCACTTCTTTTGAAATATGGGTCAACGAATTTGACTAAAAATCTATAAAACTGAATCTTAATAAAACATCATAGTAGAGTTGAAACATATTTATATATAATGTAGGTCATGAGAGTTTAAACGATGGAATATTATATTTATTGTTGGGTTGGTTAGATAATTCATTGAACCACTACTCAAAATAGAATTAAAATGTATTTATGTACAATAGGTCATAGGATTATGGACAATGGAAAAATTATTTTATTGTTAGGTGGTTAGGTAAGTGTAAACCACTACTCAATATCATAATAAAATTGAAATGTATGTCTATACAATATAGACCATAGAAGTTTAGATAGTGAAATAATTCATTCATTATTGAGGGTGGTAAGATAATTGTATGAACGATTACTAGACACATTAATAAAATTGAAATATATTTTTATCATAAGATTCTATCAATTTGAATAGAAAAATAATTCATTCCATATTAAATAGTTAGATAATTATATAATCCATTACTTATAAAATATAAATCAACAAATTTAACTAAAAAATATATAATTAAATGCTCTTAAAGCATCATAATATAATACAATTACATTTATATACAATATAGTTTTCGAAGTTTGTTGGTGAGGCAACGTATATCCTTGTCGTTAGCTTACTAAAATTAATTAGGTGAAGAATATGAGGGAAAGGTGTCCTCCACTACGTGAAATAATTGAATATACTTCTTTTCAATCTCAATCTTTTATAAATGTAGACAAGCTCATGCGTGTCCACTAGCCCGAGTTGCAAATGGTCCATCCAGGGCTTTCTTGTGGACGATGTACAAGCAATCCATGCTCCATGAAATCGCTCCAAACTCTGGATTGAACGTACACCTAACAGGTTTGAAAAAAAATTCAGTGTCGCCATCAATGACAACATTGATGGCAAAATCTGAGAATTCGATTGGGCTCGCTGGAATAAAGTTGGTGGTTTTTTCCAAACGCGTATTAAACATATGAATTTAGTGCAGAATTTTGACTGTAATCAGGTCTACGTTCTCTTGATGAACCAATAATATAGCCAGCACTGGATGACGAAATATTATAGCCAGCACCAGATTGCACTCCACAAGGATGGGTTTGTGTCGCTTTTGAAAAGATGTTTCAGAGATCGTGGAAAGAAAGATGGGTTGCTGTAGTTAATATCAGGTTATGCCTAATTAGTATTGTTTGAAGAGAAGAAAACAAAACAGCAATGAATTACTTGCCCTGCAGAGGGTGTTGGAGGGGTAGACATGAGAGTTTCCACCATGCTTTTCGAGGTTAATTTACTGATACTGAGTTAATATGAATAATTTTTCCTTCATCAAATGTTTAATTAAATGAAAATCATATAACATAAATGGTGTTTATTAAATCTATGGTTTATAGATTAGAAATTAGTGAATATCTTTTGTGATATTGCTATCAAAATTTAATCATGTAGTTTTATGAGTCAAATTCATTGACCCATGTTTCATGAGTAGTGGTTTACAAGAACCCATCTCTCATGATAGTGAATGGTCCACTAAGCACTCATTGCATCTAGGAGATGTTCATAGAGGTGAAGCACTGGGCCTTCTTGGGAGGTCACCCATCCTAGTACTACTCCAGGTCAAGTGCACTTCACCACGGAGTTTTCCCCAAGATTAAGCCCACTTAGCTTACAACCCCATTTACAAAACCTTCATCAAGTGTTGTGCTTTGAACCATTCATTGTAGAGCCCCTTTAGCTCATCAATTGATAAGTAGGAGGTGTTTTCCAAAGTGTGTCAAATTGTGATATTGTTATCATGATTCAACCGTGTAGTTTTACGAGTCAAACTCATTGACCCATATGAGTAGTGGTTCACAAGAACTCATCTCTCATGATAATGAATATCTTTTGTTGTAAATAATAGAAAAATAATTAAAACTAAAAATTATGTACATAATTGAAATTCTATTATATTTGGAATTTATTAGAACTAAATTATATTCTGATTTTGGTAATATAACTAATCTCAACACAAATCAACATAGAGAGTTTGATGAAAAATCTCACTAGTCACAAATAAGGTCAAAGTTTATATGTCATCATATTCAATATTCTATCTAATGTATCTATAACATGTACCATCCAAAAAATAAGTAGTGTAGATCACTTTCCACAAAATATTGACTTAGATCTAATAAACTAAATGAGATTTTTGGGTCATGGATTGTCAATGACAAACTTTATTTATTTCTTTAGAGATAATCAAAATAGGAAAAAAAAAATTGTAGAAGTAATTTCGTGATTCAATCTAATTATAGACAAGAGTATACACTATATACTCACTATCAAGCAATCTAATTATTAATGTAATATGTGGATTGGGTTGAATAATATAGAGGGAAAGATGGTAAAAACTTGGACTCCTAGTGAATATCCAAAATATCTATACTAAGGAGTTGATATCAAAGAAAATAAAGTAATGAAAAAGAATATCCATGACACCTAGCAATCTCAAGCAAGGGAAACTAATAAAAAATTTCTTATAAAACTTTCTTAAGTGGTTTTGTTGCTTAGAGCTCCAAAAATATAACCCCAATATTTTTTTCCATGACAATGGAAAATTTTTAATTGAATAAATGTTACCTTATATTTCCCATTGAGGAAGAAATAGAGAAAATATAGAGACAAATTATAAGCAATCGATCAATCTAATAAAGTAATATTTAAATCCTTAGAGTGATGTGTTTGTCTTCAATCCTTTAAGGGAAACCATTTAAGGTTTGGTGAGTTGTAACAAGCAAGTTTTCATTCATCATTTCCTTCCCTTTTTCATTATCTTTCTATCAAGGTTTAATTACCAAACTGGGGTTTGACTAAGGAAAACCCCCATACAAAAAAAAAACTCCTCTCTTTGTATTTGTTTGCCACTAGAAGCCCCACAAAGTTGATTTTCGGCTTAGATCTTGTACTAGAAGATGCATAAAGTTGATACTAGTGGCAAACAAAAGCTCAGATCTTGTACTAGAAGACCCATAAAGTTGATTTGTACACTTGTACAAGGACCCAATGATTCCTTGTGGCCACCTTAAAACCATTTTTTCTAAGAATATTTGTTGTTCTCTACACCTCCCAAATCCACCGGTAAATTGTTGTTTCTATATGTCAGTCTCTAGGATCTTGCATTTTTCATACTATGGTATATAATATCATTAGTTTAATCATTCCTAAATATTTCTAATCAATTCCGATTTCTCTTAGGATATAGATCCAAGTCTTATTGGCTCACCTTCAAGTCTAAAAGTCAATCTCTTCCACCTTGTGATCTATATCTCAATAAAATCTATATAAATTTGGAAACAACCCTAAGTTATGGAAACTAATCTTAGAGTCACGACATTTTTATGTTTTAGAGGAATTCCATCTAAAGGGTTTTAATTGAATATGGTTAGATAAGAACCCCCTAGATCAAAACCCCTTGGATAGAACCCTTCTAGTATTAAAACATACCCACAATGGAGTCTCCTTCACACCTATCAAAATGCTGACAAAAAACACTTTTATCTTTATCTTTTGATGGACTAAACAAATTCAATTAGAAATTATGTTTTGTAAGTACGTAGCTCTTATTATAAGCTTTCTAAAAAGTATAATTTTAATTATTTTTTATTTACTTATTTTATTTATATTTTATTTCTTATGATTATTGATTTTCCACTAAACATCAAGATATGTGTTTCACATATGCAGAAAATAGAAAAATAGAGGAAAAAATCTAAAAAATATGTGTGCACTAGGTATAAATGTTCTTGTTTCATAAAAATAAATAAAAAGTAATTTCAATAGATACAAAACAAGTTATGTGTAATGAAATACACCTATGTCCTGATTATAATTACTTTGACTTCAAAAATTAATTAAATAAACCCATGCAATAACAATTATGAAAAAATATCCATGCACTACATATTGATATTAAAAAATCTATATTCTAAAAATTATAATTCTATCCTTTCAATAGAAAATTTATGTGTCACCACATAAACATCAATTTTTAAAAATAAAATTTACTATTAAAAAAAAGTTATTAAAGAATAATTCTAAAAATTAGTGGAGCGAATGGAGAGCAGGTTTGCGCAAGTGAGGGCGATGGTTTGCAACCTATAACTGGCCTTGGCTTGCATGGAACCTCTCTGTATTTCATGTTGTTTCTACTTTGTCTGTTGGTGTTGCATGTTGCAATTTGTGTGGGGGGGAGGGGAGTTTGTTTTTCTTTTTGAGGGTGGTGTTCTCATTTTCTTATGATTCTGGCTCTAGTTTGGTTGGGACCGTTCCTCATGTTGCATTTGTTAAGGCTGCAACTAGGGGTTTCTTCTTTCAATTTTGTTTCTCGTTCTTTCTCGATTCTCCTAGGAAGGCTTTGGTTTGCAATTGCTTGTTTGGGCCGGTGTTCTTTTCTTCTCTAGATTTTGGAGTTGAGGCATGCACAGCTCACTAGCTTTGGTTCTCTGACTGGGTTCTAGTTGATCCTTTGTCTTTTTACTTCTTTAGCTATGGATATTTTTAAGATAAATTCAAATGGAGAAGGGCCTTCTTCAAATGGGGGTTTTTCCAAGATTAATAAAGTGAATGGGTGTTTGGAACAAAGTGTGGATCATCCTATCTTGGTGATTTAGCCAAATTCTATTGCAGAGGATGTTACATATTTGAGCAATCATACTTTAATTTGTAAATTCATGGGTTTATGCCTTGCCTTGTCGCATTTGAAGCCTAGATCCATTAGGTTTGGAGTATTGAAGGAGATATTGAGATAATGCTAGTAGCTAATAACTATTTTTTGGTTCTCTTTTCATGCATGGTAGATAGGAATAAAGCTTTTGAAGGTGGCCCATATTTCTTCAATCAGATTGGGCTCTTCATCAAACCTTAGCATGATGGTTTCAACTTGGCTAAACAACTCCCTTCGTTGGTGCCGGTTTGGGTTCATCTGCCTCAGCTTCTATTAGAATTCTAGAGAAGCGATATTTTGCATATGATAGCTCATCTGCTAGGAAAACCAATTGGGCCTGCCCAACAAACTTTGGACAAGAAGGTAATCTCTTATGCTCGAATATGTGTTGAAGTTGATCTAAACAATCCCTTTCTTGATTCTATAGAAGTTCGTTTTGGATCCTCTTCCTAGATTCAACAACTTGATTATGAAACTCTCCCTTTTCGTTGTTGTGTTTGTCATGAATATGGGAATTTGCATAGGAGATTCCCTCAGTTTAATTAGGTAGCTATTACAACTAATAAGACTGCTCCTAAGAATGATAATGGGAAGGACCCTATGGTGGAGGGGGCTACTGATAAGGAGGGATTTGTTCCTATTAAGCCTTGTAATAAGGGGAGGGGTTAGAAGATAACTTTGAAGGATAGATAGAATGATGAGACCTTTAATCAATTTGATGCTTTACATGACTTGGTTTACGAAGAGGGTTTTCTAGTTGAGACTCCTCATAGTTTTGGCCCATTAGAAGTGGTCTTGTAGGAGGAGGAAGTAATTAGAAATCAAAACTTGGCTAGGATGTCCTTGCAGGATTATCAGTTGGAGGTTAGTCAGATCAAAATGGATGATCCTCTCCAGCAGCAAGATGCCTCCAATCTTGGTGGATCTTCCACTCTGAAGGATGACAGAATTGTGGTGGTTCCTTCTCCCTCATAGGTGAACAAGACTTTGGACTCAAGGAAACCTAGGGGGGAATCTAGGCCTTGGAGATACAAAAGAAGCCCCTTATAAAGCCCCCCCTTGAGAAAGCTTCTAAGGTGGGTTGCAAGAAAGACATTAAGAAGGTTAAGTTGTTGAGGGAGACTCTGATTGAATCTAGGTTGGTGAGAACCCTGGACTCTCATTACTCTCACCCTCAAAAAATGATTGTTATTCATGGAATGTAAGGGGTTTGAATAGCACCCCTAGACAAAAGGCTAATCATGAAATGATTAGTTGTCACTCTCTTGAGATTGTCTTTATTTAGGAAACTAAGTTATCATGGGATGGTATGTTGAATAGAGCCTCTATTGTTTGGCCTCATGGGTGTTGTTAGTGTGTGGGTGCTTTTGGTGGCTTTGGAGGTTCTTTTGGTAGCTTTGGAGGTGTGGCTTGTTTATGGGATCAAAGAAAGGTTGTTCCTCTATATTGGATTGTGAGTCTCTCTTCTATCTCTATGGTTGTTTCTAGTCTTGAATTTGGTGAATCGTGTCATTTCACTAATATCTATGCTGCCACTGATCTAATGGGTAAGTCCCAACTTTGGAATCATCTTAGTTATGTCTGCTCACTTTTTCCATGGCATCCTTGGATTATGGCTGGATATTTTAATGTTGTTTCTTGTTTAGAGAAGAGAGGGGTACTATCAAGCTATACCTTGCTATGTTACTTCTTATAGACAATATGGTTAGTGTAAATCTTATTGATATGAAGCCTAATAATGACATCTTCACTTGGAATAATCGAAGGTGCGGTGATGCTACCATTTCCGATAGACTAGACAGGTTTCTTCTCTCCTATTTTTGGGTTGCAGATACTTGGTGTACCAGCTCTAAGATTCTGGATTGGCGAGGTTCAGATCACTGGTCGATTAAAATTTCTATTGTTCCTTTTATATCCCATAAAATCCCCTCTTTCAAGTTCCAACTCATGTGGCTTCAGGATCCTTCTCTCCATGATCTGATGGTTGGTTGGTGGAGTATGGGGAAACCTACTTTTGGTATGGTTATGTATACCTTTGTCAACAAATTGCAATTTGTGAAATATAGGCTCAAGAAGTGGAATATGCATTGTTTTGGGAATCTTCACCAGAATAAGTTGTCAGCTCAAGCTCATTTGGATTCTATCACTCGCTAGATTTGAGATCTTGGTCTCACAGTTGAGTTGTGTAGGGAAGAGGCTAGGGCAGCTAAGATTCTTGATGAATGGGAGCTGAGGGAGGAGATTTTTTGGTATCAAAAGTCCCATATTGATTGGCTTCAGGAGGGAGACAAAAATACTGCCTTCTTTCACCACTTTGTTGCTACTAGGAGAAATGGTAATATTATCAATTCTCTTGTTTTTATTAGGGAGTGCAACTTTCTTCTCAAGCTGAGTTTTCCTAGGAGGTGGCTCATTTCTTCTTAGCTCTGTTTACTGAGGATTCTCCCCCTGTGAGTGTTGAAGAAAATTCTATTTTGGCTTGCATTCCTTCTTTGGTGTCTCATGAGATGAACAAGGCCCTTTTACGACCCATTTCCTTGCAAGAACTAGAGACTATTGTGTTTCAAATGAAAAATGGTAAAGCCCCTAGCCCTAATGGTTTTCCTACTGAATTTTATCAAGTCTTTTGGGATATTGTCAAGGAGGATCTCTTAGAGGTTGTTTAGGAAACTTAGAGGAATAAAGAAATGTTGAAGGCCATGAACTCCACTTTTCTATCTCTTATTCCAAAAAAGGAAGGGGCTTGTTCCTTGGATCAGTTTCACCCCATTATCATTTGTAATGTGGTTTATAAGATCATTACTAAGTTGATTGTGAAAATACTGAAGCCTTGGCTCAATTCTTTGATTTCCAATGAGCAAGGGGGATTTGTGGTAGGTAGGAAAATTTTGGATGGGGTTGTTATTGCTACTAAGGCTCTTCATTCTATGGTTGTCTCTAAGGAGAAGGCTATGCTTATCAAGCTTAATATGGAAACAGCATATGATAGAGTCAAATGGGCCTTCTCATAGAAGGTTCTCTTAGCTTTTGGTTTTGATAGAGAGTGGGTTGACTAGATCATGAGTTGTGTGACTTCTACTTCCTTTTCGAGGCTTATCAATGGACAACCTTTAGTGTTATTTGGAGCCTCTAGGGGTCTTTGACAAGGAGACCCATTATCCCCTTATTTTTCTTTCATTATAGTTGGGGGATGGGAGGTTTATCAAGTCCAATGTTTGCAATTGATTGATTCAGTGATGGTGTTGGGGTAACACTTTGTCATCTCTATCTCATCTTCAATTTTTTGATGATACTATTTCAATGGGGGTGGCCAAAATAAATGAAGCTATGAATTTTAAGAAGGATTTGGATATTTATTTGGGTTCCTTGGGTCAAAATATTAATGATCATGAGTCCTCTATTTACTTTTTCAATACTCCTTGGCTTATTTAGGCAAGGATTGCTCAAACTCTTCGATTTCAAATTGGCACTCTCCCTCTAGTTTATTTGGGGATTCCCCTCATGATGGGACCTCAGCCAAAAGAGATTTAGTGGGATGTGTTGGATAAATTCCGTAGGAGGGTTAGTCATTGGAATCACAGGTGGCTACAATGAGCAAGTCATGTGGTTCTGTTAAAATATGTGGTTCAGTCTCTTCCTATTTACCAATGTTTTGTGTAGGTGGCTCCTGCCAGTTTTGCTAAGGAGTTTGATGCCCTCGCTTGTTAGTTCCTTTGGGTGTGTAATCTTCTTAATTTTAAGTGGATTTTTGGGAATATGTGTTTAGGTCTAAACAGGAGGGGGGTCTTGGCCTCAAGTCTACTAGTTTGATGGGTTAGGCTTTAGCTACAAAGTTGTACTGGTGTTGGTGTACTTGCCAGGATCAAGATTGGGCTAGAATTCTCAATCTTAATTAACTTGGTGGGGTGGACCCTGATGATGTTCCTCAGTATTGTCTCAAGGGAAAAGGTTCTATGATCTAGGATACTCTTAAAAAATGGGCTAAGTTGATTAAGGAGGGCTTGTTTTGGATCTGCAATAAGCGGTCTAGGGTGTGTGCAAGAAGTTGAGTCCACTTTTTGGCCAAAAAGTGGAAGTGTTTTTCCTGATTTTTAGAATTTGACACATTTGACCTTAAATTTTGAAGTACTTATAGATGAAATCTTTAAAAAAGTCACCAATCATAAAATGTAGTGCTTGGAGTCTAGTTTCCAAATATCTAATTTATTTCAATACCAGATTGTACAAATTGAGTTTCAATAGGCATTTCTAAAAACCATTGTTTACAAGACACTTTTTTTTACCATACCATGCACATGTATGACATCCATATTTTTACTTAAATTATCATATTCTTATAAATCCTTTTGGGAAAAGATATGTGACTCATTGAAGTTTGTTCTTGATATTTTTTTGTAATTTTTTTTTGTTAAATTTTTATGAGGCAAATTTGTCATTTTGAAAAATCGTCATGTACGATATGCATAAGATGACCTAAACTTATCATTTTTTGTTTTTTTTTTTAAATTGAAAAGAATTGTTGAAGTTTGTTCTCGTGCAATCCGTTTGCCAAAATTTTATGTTGATCAAAAGTTATTAAAATAGTAAAAAACCCTAATATTTAAAGTTTATGGACCAATTTTATTAGAATAATTGAAAAATAGAAAAATAATCCAATTGAAAAACAAATTACATATTTAGAATTTGCATTGTCTCTTCTCAAATGGTTTTTAATTTTGTCAAAAAATTCTGCAAAAAAAGTCATCAGCCATATGTCCAAAGTCGGTATTTTTCTTTGACATTGTCAGGACCTTTAACTTGTAGGTCAAACCAGGTTGAAGGCATAGGTTCAGATTTCCAATACTTTTCCTGAACCAAAATCCTAGGCAAAAACCTGACCACATCAAATAAAAATTCAAATTTTAAAAAATGGGATCCCGATTATAAAACGGGATCCCGTTTATTAATAAACAGGGTCCCATTTTATAATCGGGATCTTGTTCCTTATTCTATAATATTCAGACCATTGGGTGGGAAATGGTATCCCGTTTTATAAATGGGATCCTATTTTCCTTGCAATGGTCCCCACATTCAATGTTAGAGAATGGGATCTTGATTATAGAACGGGATCTCGGTTTTTATAAACGGGATTCCATTTCTTTTATTTAAATATACTACAAAAAATAATTGTGAAGTCTGTAACTTCACATGTACGACCAAGAGTAGTAAAAGTACACTATTTTTCATGAGCTATTGTATTTATAGGTGGTGAACTTTATTTTTAGTTGATTTTATCAAACGGGGCATCATCTACACCATTTTTGAAGTGGAATCGTGTTATTTTTGTGCTTGTTTGGAGGAACAAAAGGTCTTCAATTTACAATATGGATTGAATTTTTAAAAGGAGGCATGAAGAAAACAATTTTTAAAGTGGAATTGTGCTAGTTTTCTACTTGTTTTGAGGAACACAAGAGGAAGAATTTTGTCCTAATAGGTATTCAACTTCCAATTTGGATAGAATATTTTGAAGTATTTCACTATTAACATTCATTTGTGTTTGATAATTTTATAATTATGGGAGATAAATCTCGTAATAAGAGAAGGAAGACATTGAATCCTCAAGAAGTTGAAGCAAATAGAGAGAAGGAGAGACAAAGGCAAAGAGAAAGAAGAATGAGAATGAAATCAATGAATGATGGTGGAGCAACCAATTCCACAACTATTGAAGATGAAAACATTGAGGATACCATGGTTGTAGATGAAGCTAATTTGCAAGGAGTCAATTTGGAGAAGAATATTATTATACAAAAAAGTCCTACTATGTCTTCAAATCCCTCTTTGAATGCTATGGAGAATGTTTCAATATGCACAAATCTAGGTACTTCTTCAAACCCACATGTTAGTGAAATGGTAAATTTGTATGTAGAAGTTTTACAAGATGTTGGACTTAATGATGTTGACATTGACGATATTCAGAGAGATGAGACTTTTATAGAATTTGTTGAAAAAAAAAGAAAAATCTTTTGTTGCAAATGAAAATCAAAATGATCATTTTCAAAATTCTTGATGAAAACAAAAAAAATGAAAATGAAAATGAAAACCATTTTGTTGATGAAAATGAAGATGAAAATGTAAAATGAAAATGAAGATGAAGATGAAAATGAAGATGAAAATCTAGAATGTGATGTTGAATTTAATGAAAATACTTTTAAAATTGGAAGTGGTGTTTTCAATAATCTTCCTAGTCAAATTTCTTAGAGGAAAATAAGAACACATGCGAATAGAATATACACCAAATTCTTTTATCGTAAAAAATTTGCATTTCAATGTCAACTAATGATGCAATTGATGAGAATGCAAAAAATGAGGAAAGTAATGAAAAGGTTAGGCTTTTATGATAAACCAAAAAGAAAAGATCAATCATTAAAACATGTTATGTCTACCATTGCTAGTGCCATTCAATCTATTGGGAAAAATAGTCGATCTAAAGATAAAAGTGCATCAAGAAGAGCTATAACAACTACTATAGTTAATAAAAGAATGGTAAGCAAATTTGATATTTTAAAAATACATCCTAAAACATTACTAAGAGTGGCAAAAAGAACATAAAGTATAGAAAATGATCCTATCAATCAATGTTGGAGTTTCAATCGACTATCGAGATTTGATATAAAATTGAATGTTGAAATTAAATCTTGATTGAAAAAATATTGGCATGATAATACTAGGGTTTCATCTAATGCTAGAGATGTTTAAAATTAAGGGTGGGGTCCAAAGTTCACGATCCTCACCCAAAACACCTATTAGATACAACACAAACTAAATTTTATAGAAAATTTTGTGGTGATTAAATGTTACCTAGTAATATTAAAATAAGTCAAAGGTCTTTTGAAAAATGTAAACCCTGGTATGTAAAAATTAATAAGCAATGAATATCTTGTTGTTGTAAAATACATGTTCAATTTCGTTATTTTTATGATGTTTTTCGATATATATGTTGTACCTTGCATACTAACATGATTATACAGGATTGTGGTATTGATATGCCACTTGAAGCAATAAGAGAGTTTATTTCAGGTTTGTTTTGTGAAAAATTTAATGATAAATTATTTTATTTAAGTTCTTGTATTTCTGGACAATGCATTAACTATGGAAATCTTTCATTTTTAAGAAATGTTTGCATGAAAGTGTTGATCATGATCTTGGACAACAATTAGTAGATGTCAAAAGATTTAGGAATGTTCACTATTCTTTAAAAGATGGAAAAATAGGAAAGCATTGTGATTTAGCTACAAAAAAAGTTAGTGTGAATGTATTTATGAGTGAATTTAAGAATAAAATTGTACCAAAATATGCCATGCACTCTAAACATGCTTGATGGCTTGATGGCCAATTTCACGCATGTAGAAACACATTTCCAATTGGTACTATACTTTCAGTGATTGATTTTGCGGAGAATTATACTCTCGCTCCGCAAGAGGAAATTCAATCTCAATATTATAATTCAGTGCAAATAGCTATGTTTGTCCATATTGTTTATAGACATGTAGATGATAGCATTGAGGATGATAGAAAATTTTTGAGGGAGTATCATTTTTATTTGAGTGACAATCGGTTACACTCGTCAAAGTTTGTTCAATATTGTTTTAGTATATTTTATAGAAATTTAAGAGAAAGAGGAATCTAGATGAAAGAACATCTCATATGGTCAAATAATTGCATGAGGCAATTCAAGAATGCTCAAATGCTCTATTGTTTATGTAGGGTTCACAAGGAACTTAATGTCTAGCATATATGGAGTTTTTTTGAAGCTGGGCATGATAAAGAACATGATGGAGCTGGTGTGTGTGTGTGTGTCAAAAGAATTCTTGCTAGAGAACAATTAAAATTCAAGGATTCAGTAAAATTTAAAGATGCACATGAGATTGTGGATTGGTGTAATAGAAGATTATCTGCACCTAGTTCGAGTGATTACTCTACAGTTCATCAATTCTTTTGGTTGGTGGAAGAAGAGAACATTGTACCTAGAGTTGATTGTGAGACAATTAGTGGATCTACTAAAAGGCATTCATTTAGGAGTGCAACATCAAGCACATGGACTATTTGGACAAGGGAGCTTGCATGTTTTTTCCAATTTTGTATCTCAGGAGATTGGGAAGAATGTGAAAATAAAGAATGGGTTGAATAGTGGGAGCAAAGATCGTTGACACCTACAAAAGCACATAATCAATATGAAAGAAATATTGAAGAAAATGATCAATTGTTTGCATTTGAAGGTTATGACTATGTTTCAGACCTTGTACAAGAAGGTAATTTTAATTCAATTTATTTCATTTTATTTCACTTTATTAAGTTATTTTGTAATACTAAATTATTTATATGGATATGCAGAAGTTATTAAATTGAATTTTGTTGGCAGGACATGTGTATGCTATTATTGCACTTGAGGGGAATGAAGAGAAAACAAAATATTGGTTGGCTTATTGTGTGGAAACTAAACATAAGTTAATAACACCTCGAGAAGATGATGATGGCTTTCATTATCCAACAGGTATGGTGATCCCCTTAAGACAACCCCTTAAGAAAATTTTGATAACAAGTTTTAGATCCCCTTAAGAAATTTTTTAGAACAAGTCTTTGATCCCCTTAAGAAAATTTTGAGAACTTATTTGATAATGGTTTTTAACATGTTTTCCAATAGGATCAGTGGTGGTTGTTGGCACTTGGCTACAAAAATACTTGAGAAGAAAGAATGGTCTACCTGCATTTGAAGACTATGAAACACATAAAAATATTATACATTATTCACATTTGTGGGGCAACAAATATAAAACTAGAGTGGTATCATGGAAGACCTTCAAAAAAAGTGCTATGGTCAATTTCCATGGAAGAGCATGAGGCAATCATAGATACATTGCAAAAAAGAGAGGATGCAAATGGTACAATGGAATAAGTAAATACAGGTAAATATAGTTTTAGTTTTATTTTGTCCTTTTAAATATATTAAATACATGTTTCGACATTGGTCAAGTGTGTTATTAGTTGAAATTGATTTAAATTTTCCTTTTATACATCCTTAAGGCATAATCACAAAAAGGATCTAGTCCATGCAGATTCAACCTAGACAACATGGAATACTTGGTAAAATTAGGTAATTATTAGTTAAATTATATTTAAATACATGTTTTGATTACATATTGATATTGCTTGGACATTAATAGTTAAAATTGATTTATTGTCATTTTTTGTATTCTTAAGCCATCATTGCATTGATCTCATACTTTGAAACAAAAAGGAGAGGATGCCTAGATTCAACCTACAAACATGTGTGAAATACTTTTAAATGTAGGTACTTGAGTTTTGTACATATAGATAGTTTTATATAAATTAAAATATGTATGTTTTGATGATTTCATTGATATTGCTTGTACCCTTTTGATATCAGGTGGTGTGAAGACCTACTACATTCTAGCCATGAGTTTGAGATGTTCTTGAGATGGCATATCCAAATTTTGTAAACATTGTTTTGAGATGACATATATGTACATACATACTTACAGAATTAAACATATTCTATGTACTTCTATGTATCAAATCAATATTCTATATATTTTGTTTTTTAAATGTGCATGTTTTCCTACTTTGAAACTTTGTCTAATTGTATAATCACTAAATATCATGCATACATTATTGTTAAATCAATTATATCCTTAAGACGTAGAATTATGACCCCTTAAGAAATTCCCCTTAAAATGCCCTAAGACATCCCCTTTAGACGTATTATGACCCCTTAAGACATCCCCTTAAGATGTTCTATTATGACCCTTTTAGACATCCCCTTAAGACCCCTTAAGACATCCCCTTAAGACATTCTATTATGACCCCTTTAGACATCCCCTTAAGACCCCTTAAAACATCCCCTTAAGACATTCTATTATGACCCCTTTAGACATCCCCTTAAGACCCTTTAAGACATCCCCTTAATTAAGTCATTCTATTATGACCCCTTTAGACATCCCCTCAAGACCCCTTAAAATATCCCCTTAAGACTTTCTACTATGACCCCTTTAGACATCCCCTTAAGACCCCTTAAGTCAACCCATTAAGACGTATTATAACCCCTTAAGACATCCCCTTAAGACATTCTATTATGACCCCTTTAGACATCCCCTTAAGACGTCATTATTTTCTTTGACAACTTATAAATTAGTGTTAGATGTTATTATTTATAGAATTTATTAATGCTTTTATTCTCTAATCTTCTATGGTATTGTTTATTTCGTAAAATTTTATCCTTTCTGGTATATAAATAGATTTCTTTTGTTTTTAAATTACGATTTATTGACTAATTATTGATTGACGTGAATTGAATAACTTCATTGAGTAATTATTGCTATTTATTGAATGTACATATCATGTATATCATGTATGAAATCAGTAAATTTGCAAAGTATAAATATTAAAATGTCCTATATTAATATCATGTATGAGATCACTAAATTTCACATTAATGTCCTATATTAATGTCTTGAGTATGAACATAAAATGCATAAATGTACATGTGTAAATTAAAATTTCAAACAATAATAAAGTCCATAGTTTATGTAACATATTAAGTACATGAAACCAATATATTAAGTGCATGAAATAAAGTCCAACATAGTACATGAGAAACAAGAAATATAGTCCATGAAATAAACAAATATAACACATAAAATCAAATGTTTCTAGGTCATGTATTGTCTCTATAATCAAGAGACCTCTTCACACCATGCAGACTATGTGGATGACCTAAAACACTATGTACAAGAGAAAGATGAAATCAAATGTAAGACAATGAAAAATGATTTAATGACAATTTAATTTATAATCCATCATAAAATTAACTTACCATCATATTTGTGTTTGGATGCTCCGGTGCACCTGAAGCAACCTCTAAATTCTCTAAATCAATCTACATAAAAAAGACAAAGAAATTCAAAATTAGATATACAACTCCACAAATTTTTTTTAATTCAATTTAATTTATAATTTATCATATTTTAATTGTATTGTATTCTGAGGTTGTGCACTAGGCTCTTCTCCAGGACCTGTCTATACATTCTCAACTACAAGATGTGTCTCATGCTATAAAAGAAAAAGAATATGTAAAACTCTCATATTATGTATATATTGAATTTAAAATTTATAATTTACTTTAAATATTATAAAAAATTAAATAACCATTTGATCTGGAGCCTGCTCTACATGTCTTCCTAGTGGTGTAACTATGATTGGTTCAGGGCTGAAAGTTGTACTAACAAAGTCCTACAAGATCAAAATTAAAACATGTACAACTGAATTAGGTTTATATATATATATATATATATATATATATATATATATATATATATATATATTCAAGTTTGCACATTTTGTGTAGAAAGTTTTGTAAACAACCTGGAAATCAGTGGCCTCATGAGTAGCCGCAACATCAAATGTTTGCCTGATGCCCATTCTTATTGTGGTATCAACCTATACATACATGTACATAAACATTTAATGCTTATAATATTTACAAGTGTACATGCATGCGTTTCATATATCTAGTGAATTCAAAACTCATAAAATTATACTAATGTAAACTTTAAATAAATTTACAATATGAATGTACCTACCCCTAATCTATGACGCCTGATAGTGGAGGAGTGCTTGAAAATCCCTCAGGAGGAATTGATGTGGATGTCGATTGACTCGCCTAAACCAACATAAATATTTCAAACATATATGTGATTCAATTATAAATTTAAAACTCAAGTTAAATAATTTATGATTTCATATATAATTTTAAAAATTGAAATCAAAATACCCCATAAGGGTTCCCGAGTACGACCGATGTCAATGTATGTACTTGTGGAATAGATGATTGCCCCATCATTAGTGTCATCTGTACACCAAACAATTTAATTGTTAAAATGTATTGCAAAATTTTCTTTGATATATACAACCATCAAAATTCTTATAAAATAAATGTACATCTAGATGCATATTTATACCTATGTCACAGTGTCCTTAGGGTGATGGTCTACTGTGACAAACTCTACAAATGAACTGATGCGACCAGATGAACAACCAGAATCTCCCCATCCACCTAAACTAGGTGTGGCCTGATCAGGTCCATAGCATACTTGATGACAACTAGTACATAAATGGGGGATGGGCCTCAACACTCCTAGAGCAGTACTCAGACTGGCTCCATAAAAAACTCCTCCATCATCATCGTCTCTATGCTCCACACCCGCTATCACAAAAGCATGTTGATCAAGGTCTCCTACGAGTGTACTAAGGGAACCTAATATTGAGACTAGATCTCAATGATGTATAGGTGTAGGAATGGGAGGACCAGGAGCAACAACAAGGGGTTGTGCATGTACAGGGCATCAGGGATCAACCCTTTCCCCTAATCTCTGTTGTGGCATGCCGCCACCAACACCCTGAAATGATCTAAAATCAAAATAATTGGGATTTTGCCCCAAAACAAACTCTACATATAGTTTTCTCAAAAAATATAATGGGCACTCCCAATTAGCATGTGGAGGACTATCAAAAACCATATACCATTGATCCTAAAAATGTGCATTCATCTACAGATGTATGCACCACATCATGGATATTCTAGATTTGTTGGGTGGAATGGGTTGTCGAGTAATGAGTTCAAGAAAGTAGGGGGCTAGATGGACTTTCATTATTTTAAGGTCTAATATTTGTTTGTAAGAGAGACCATCAGAATAAAATTGTCTCATTTGTTCTCTCTCTCGTCGATGCCTATCAAGATCAAAATCGATCATCCTAATGGCATCAACAATGTTTTTCATCGTAGATGCAAAACGTCTCACGTGTGGAGTAATCAATGCTTGACTCTGCATAGCATTGATTAGATTTTGTAAGGATGCAACTTGATCATTTATACATGCTCTCAAGTGAGCCTCATCAGATGCGATAGGTGTTGGATGTGTCATACTAGGTGGAGGTGGAGGGGGAGGGGGAGGGGTAGGTGGATGTGGCTATGGCTGAGGTGGTGGATTGATGATATCATCAATGCTAAAATCATCCATGATATGCTCGACATAAATGTGCAGGTCTGCATTAAATCATACAAAAGAGGATGTGCATACATATATTAAGATCATATATTTAATTGAAATGCACATATATATACATTGATTGTTCAACTCAAGAGCATGTCCATACAAAATTCAAAATTTAACATGTACATGTACATTTAAAATAAAAAATATGATGCATAATTTTCATGCATACAGGTCATTAAACTAAACTATGTACATACATACAAATTTCAAAATTTAAGAACTATATATGCAATTTTTTAATACATGCACATACATACTAAACAATAAACTTGAAACATTCACAAAAACTCATTTTATGTCTAACACACACACACATATATATTACAATTTTTCAGTAGAAGAAATCATGATCTAGTAGATAGTCATAAAATATATACTATTATATATTATTCATTATAAGTTCATAAAATCCACCAAATTCATAAATCCATGTCACTAAAAATATCCATCTAGAACCAAAATCATAAATTCATGTCACTAAAAATATCCATCTGGAACCAAATTTATAAGTTCATCACACAAAATATCCATCATTCACCAAATTTATAAATTCATAACTATTTAAGATCATTGTCTTAATTTAGAAACTATTGTGGCCCTCTACTGCATCTCTTCATTTCTTTGTGTTTTCCTTTTCAGAACTGGAAGTTCTCCTGTCCTCTAGCCATTGTCAATGCTCATCTAAGATCCCATCCATAGCCTTGACAACATCAACAAGGGTTTGCATCCTAGATGCAAACATCCTCGCAGGAGGTGTGACACATTCTTCATTTTGAATAATGTTGATTTGATCTTGGATGGTTCTAACATTGGCATTGATTTGTGCTTGCAAACGAGCATGTTCATTGATTTCAGGTGGTGGAGGTGGGGGGTTACGAGGTGGAGTGGGTGGAGGTGGAGGTGAAGGTGGTGGATATGGATGGGGTGGAGGTGGATTAATGAATATTATTGAATGGATCCATGTGATCTTTAAGATATGAGTGTGAACCTACATTCGTTGTAATTTCAAGATGTAAAGATACATGTTTAGGAAATACCTTTAAACCATTCAATATAAATGGCCTTAAATAATTGAATACAAATGATAAAATATGTAAGCCTCATTTATGTCTAAGGCACATGTTACTTGAATGAAAATACAATTAACTATTAATATTATATAATCTTGCAGGATCTTATTATTGTTAAATTTGGTTGCCTTGGGGAACTTTGATCACCAAATTTTAATAACTTCCTTTATCCCCTTAAGAAATGTCATATTGGGACCCCTTAAGAAATCGAATTACAATTTAGGGTGACAGGATGGCTTAAAGGGATCTACATCTAGTGAGGTGCTAGGAGAAAATGGCATGGCTCAAGTGAATAAAATTTGGTGAAGTTTCTCAAGGCAACCAAATATCATTAAGAGCCTTTAAAGAAAAAATGATGGCTTTAGGGTTTAGGGTTTAGACTTCAAAGTTTAGGGTTTAGGGTAAAAGGATAGCTTAAGGTGATCTACATGTAGTAAGATCCTAGGACAAAATTACATGGCATAAGAGAATGAAATTTGGTGGAGTTTCCTAAGGCAACCAAATTTCATTAAGAACCTAATAAAAAATGATGGCTTTAGGATTTAGGGTTTAGGGTTTAGAGTTTAGGGTTTAGGTTAATAGGATAACTTAAGGGGATACATGTAGTAAGATCCTATGACAAAATTACATGGCATAAGGGAATGAAATTTGGTGGATTTTCCTAAGACAACCAAATTTCACTTTAAGGTCAGGTAGGACAAAATGAATGGTTTAGTGTTTAAGGTTTAGATTTTAGAGTTCAAGGTTTAGGGTTTAGGGTTTACAGAACTTAGGGTGAATTTTTGGTGCCCCTTGGAATATAATGAACTTGTAAGTTAGTGAAGAACATTTTCTTGTGGAATAGTTGATTGAGATGTACTCTTGTTTCAACTGACTAACCTAGATCATGAAATCTCATTCATATTATAATCTTGCATGATCTTATTATTGTTAAATTTGGTTGCCTTGGGCAACTTCACCAAATTTTAAGAACTTCTTTGATCCCCTTAAGAAATGTCATATTGGGAACCCTTAAGAAATCAAATTATGATTTAGGGTGACAGGATGGCTTAAGGGGATCTAGATGTCTAGTGAGGTCCAAATTTAGTCATACTATGGCCTCATTGGTTCCATCTAGCTCTGGGTCAAAAGTGTTTACCCCTCTAATAAAAAAAGTATCATGTTAAAAATAAATCAATCTATACATATCACAAAAATAGCATACATCTATCAAAACAAGTAAAAATTTACTCCTACATTAGAGGATATCAAAATAAATATGAAATATTTTAATAATTATACTTGTAATCACTTATTAATAAGTTATATCATACATAATTTTAATCACATATAATAAAGGAATAAATATACATATGTAGAAGATACAAAAATAAAAAGAGGCTACTCACATGGATCTTGATCCTTCTAGGAAGTGCCTAGATTGGTGTATTTCGTGTAGGACTCTATGTAGGTGTTGGGACCTTCACCTCTTTCCTTGTATATTTCCAACAATCCCACTCACTCCCTCTATAGAATTATTTCCTTTGTTATTATCTAGTTCTTTTGATCTTCTAAATTAACCTCTTATTTATAGGAGCATAATATGAATCCTCCTCCTATCTCTAAATTGTAATAATAGCATAGTTCCTCCAACCTATCATCATGTACCTCCTCCCTTTCCCATGTAATAGGTGTACCTTAGGTGTTAAATGGTTCCATCTT
>VDFB02363787.1:0-22902 GCA_007258455.2 Sequoia sempervirens | reverse complement strand
TTGGACAAAATGATGGCTTTAGGGTTTAGGGTTTAGAGTTTAGGGTTTAGTGTTTAGGGTAATAGGATGGCTTAAGTAGATCTATGAATTGAGGTCCTAGGGTCCAAAATGATGGATTTAGGGTTTAGGGTTTAGGGTAATAGGATGGCTTAAGGGTATCTATGAAGTAAGGTCCTAGGAAAAAACATTTGATGGCTTAAGGGGATCAAATTTGGTGAAGTTCAAGAAAGTGCTTCTAGCTTTAACTATTTTTTTTACATCAGTGTAAAGTACAAATAAATTGTAAATAATGAAGCACTATCCTTCTCAACTCTATGTATTTACTAAAAGTTAATATTTTAAAGGGTCTTCAAAAGACCTTGTAATGTTCTATAAAAAATTTATTGGTTGAGCTACTCGTGATATAACTACAATGTTAGTTACATTTTGAAACATAAAAGGCTTCCAAAATGAGAACTTCTTTCTAAATAATGGACTTGATAGAACTTGAAAATGTTGAAGCCTAGGTGGCCCTTGGAATAATGGACTTCCAAGTTAGTGAAAAACATAGTGTTCATAAAGGAATGGAAAAGATTTTTGGAGCCTTTGAATTATATACCCGTACTGTGCAATGGCATTGAATCATTCAACAAACCATTTCTTCTTCAAGGAACAACATTTTCTTGTAGAACAGTTGATTGAGATAGCTCTTGTTTCGACTAACCAACCTCTCATGAAATCTTATTCATATTATAATCTTGCACGATCTTATCATGATAATCCTTCATCCTTCCCTTCCATGAGAAGCCTCTCTTGAAATGTTTGAGGCCTTAACACCCCTAACAAGAGGAAGGTGGGAAGGCTCTAGGCTATAGTTTAATCACTAAATATTAAATGTATATTATTGTTATATTTGGTTGCCTTGGGAAACTTCACCAAATTTTGAGAACTTCTTTAAAATCCCCTTAAGAAATGTCATATTAGGACCCCTTAAGCCATTGGTTTAAGGTTTAGGGTAATAGGATGGCAAGTAAGGGGGTTAATATTTTTGATTCATCATATATGCAAGAACATTAGTTTATGAATATTTTTGAATTTATGAATAGAATGACTATTTCCTTAGATTACTTCTATGATCAAGGAATTAAGCACAAAACTATAAATTATCCCACTTTTGACAATTTAAGATAGTCTTTATGGTCTACCCTTGAATTTATAGAAATGCATATATTTAGAGAAAATCAAAATGTTTCTTGACAAGTTGTTGGAGCTAGATCTTAAAATTTGGTTATTGAATCCTTGATTAGTATTGGTAATTATATTCCTTCCCTAATTGTCTTCGAAGTCTATGAATAGAAGGAGTGGAAATATAACCTATGACCATAGTTGGATTGATTTTCTATAGATCAAGGCAATCATCCATAGTAAATTTGAGGATTGTTAAGCATTCAAGTGTAAGGAAAAATTATGATCCATTGATCCTAAACTAGCTACATTATTCTTAGGAACAAGGTCAACAAAACCCTTAAGAGGTGAGTCAATGTAGAGTTTTGATTATATGGGAAAAACAGGTTTTGAAGGGACCCAAAACTCTTTACAACTGAGCATATAAATTGTTGCTTAAAGATAAGAACATTAGACCATCACTAGCAGCCATCAACAAAAAAGAAGCAAAACAACAGTAAACAAATATAGAACTAGTAGTAAGGGAAACAACAAAGCAAAACATAGAATTAGACACTATTTCATGTTCCTTAAGGTGTTAGCCATCTCAAATTCCTAGTTCTGATGTAGATCGATCGTGTCCATCATTTCTTTCTTCTCTTCCTCAAAGGATTTCCTCATGTTACCCTTCCCTCTAGTAGCAGGACTTTTAACTTCATCCTTTCCAACCTTTTCCCTTCTCCCTTTGACACCTAGTCCTTCTCCATCATCTTTGAAAAGTAGAGTTGGTCTTCTCTTGGCTCACGTATCTTGTGAAATAGGACCTCCAAGGAATCAACACTATTCTTAACGAAAATGTGGCAGGCATGCAACAACTTTTTGATGTTTGCATTGGTGCCCATAACCTTAGCCTCCAATTTAGGGAAACTCTACTCACATAAGGACTTGAAGTCAGAAAAAGAACACTCTATATCCATAATTCTATCAATCAAAATATCTGAGGAAGAACCCGTCGACATATTTTGTAGATTTTCTTTCAATCCCCTTATCTTGATATTCACCCTATTGAATTCTTGTAGAGTCCACTTCACTAGCTTGAAAATGCTAGTGGCCCCCGCATGCACCATGTCAAGGAGCTCAAACATTGAAGTGGTATCATCATTAAGGTATGAGAAATCCTCAAACAATGGGTTTACCTTAAGAGGCTCTGGCTTTCCAAGCCTCAGATTAACTCCCTCCTCCTCCTACACAGACTTCTCACCAAAGGGCTCCATACTTGGCATCTTTTGAATTAGGAAGTTGTCAATTTCAACAGCCTTCTCCTCAGCACCTTTCTCCTTGCAATGCTCCATGGCATCCTTTAAGGCCTCTTTCAATGCCTGATGTTCAATTTAGCAATATGCTTGGAAGCCATTATAGGATTTTCCTTGGCCTCCACAACCACTACATTATCCTACAAACCCTCCTCCTTACCACCTACCACAACATAATCCTACCCATTAAACACAACATTTTCCTTAGACTTGGAATCCCTAGAAACAACATATGTATCATTGCTAGTAGACTGGGACTCTAACTCCTGAAGAACAATCTTCTTGGCAACCTGTTTTCCTTTAGTGTTTCCCTTCTTCCTCTTCTTAGAAGGGGCGGTCGTAGGGGAAGAAGACCCATCCTCACCCTCCTCATTCCAATCCTCCTCCCCAACAACACCAGTGTCTAAACCATTCAAGAGGGAAGCATCACCGATAGCCTTTTCCTTGCCCTTAATAGATTTACTAGGGATGAGGGCTCTCACATGCTCCATTATAAGTAGGATGAGGTCCTTGTGCAAAACCAACACCCTCCTATTTTTCAAATGAGCATACATAGACACCTCCAATGAAGACAAGAGAAAGAAAGGAAATGAAATAAAAAGCCCATGTCTGAAATTATTCAACAAAGTGAAATGGTCGCCTAAAATTACACTAAACCTACCTTCAAGGGTAACATATTGCATGATAATCTCCACAATATCTACCCAATTGTAGAGTTATTTTAAGAGTATTTTACCATATAATTATTGAGTAATGATCTTTAACTCGTGGACCAAGTTTTATAATGCTCTAGCTAGATACCTTGCAAACATGAGTTTGAGCCTAGGCTTTACACATATATTTACTCATTGAAGATCCATAAAAATAGAATATATTAGTACCATAGAAGTATATGAGTGATCATAAAATAATGTTGAGGTCTCTACTCTTCTAGTGAGGAAATTTAACTATCTACTCAGTTTAACAATCATGGTTTAAATTGTAACATATTATGACATAGTATCATGTTGTAAGATAGTATGAATCATAATAGATACATAAGGCCCATATTATTAACTCAATTAAGGTATCACATACAATTACCCTTTAATTGGCCATTATAAAACAATATAAAACACCAAAGTACATGTTAAATATTTTTCATTGTAAGGAAAAAATAATAATTTAACATCTCAATAGAACATAATGAAGCATCATAAATTACATGCATACATTTAGATCTATTAATTTATCATGTGGTATTAAATGCATAAACTAACTGAGCATAATTCATAATAGAAACACATAATTTATATCAATTTAGACAATCCACTAGTCCCACAAGTAAGGTTTAACATATTGTTTTCTAATATAATTATATCTATGTTCATAACGTTTAAGTGATTATGTCTCAACATGTCTCTAACTTAATGAAAACACATTTAAATGTAAAATATTTATCAAATCCTATTTCATTGTCAATACAAAGGACCCTAATTTACTATGTATCAACCTAAATCTATGGAATAATTTCTTCCATATAAGGCATGCCTACATACTTGTCTCCACACAATGCAAATGAAATTTAAAATATAAAGTGATGCAAATGAATTTTTTTCGTTTTCAAATATTCAAGCTTGAAATCAGGTTTTCAAATGCAAAAAAAATTGTTTGATTTTAATTTAGGGTTTTCAAATGCAATTTTTTTTGTTTGAATTCAATTTAGGGTTTCAAAACGTTCAGGAGTTTTCAATTACAAAATTTTTGTTTTGATTTAATTTAGGGGTTTTCAAATTACAATTTTTATTTAGTTTCAGTTTTGGGTTTCAAAGAAAGCAATTAAAGTTTTCAAATGCATTTTTTTTTTTTTATTGAACAATTTAATGTTTCAAAAGGTAATTTTTTTTCTTTGGTTACGATTTAAGGTTGATTTTTTGTTTGTTTTCAATATCTAAGGGTTTCATTTCATGATTTCTTTTGATTTCTATAAATCACCATTTCTTTTATTATAGGTAAATAAAAATGCAAAAAAACTCCATAAAATTTGAAAAAATACATACTAAAATCTAACTTTGTATTAAAAATTAAAAAAATATTGAAAATGAAAAAATTTGGGGTCAGGCTCGTACCTGGAGATCATTGTTGCTCTTCCTCAATCGAGATCTCGTGTGCGCATGTGAAAATGACTGATGTTTCATTTTTTATTAAATAAATACCACTATAAAACAATATCCCATTTTATAAAAAGTGGGATCCCGTTTTGTAAAAATTGGGAACCTATTTTGTAAAAAGTGGGAACCTGTTTCCTAAAGGTCGGCTCAAGACCCCGAACCAAAACAAGATCTCGTTTATTAAAAATAGGATCCTCTTTATTGAAGTTGATTTTGGGTTTTTGTCTAAGGCAAAAACTTCCATATTTCATGGACTCATCTTCTTGCATTTACCTATATATATATATATATATATATATATATATATATATATATATATATATATATCCACATATGATTATTTTAAAAAGATGCATTATTTTCCAATCAAATATATATAAAGCATATATATTAAAATAATTATTACATATACATATAGTAAATAACCATATGCATATATATTCACATGCTGCAGTCATTTCACGAATTGTAAGCAAAGGATCTTGATCGTTAAAAATTAAGCTGATAATTAGGTATTTTGAGGAATTATGTATTTCATGAATTTTACTAAAATTTAGGTAGAATGAAAAGGAGTTTTAAAGGGAGATTCCTGACTTTCCACAATATAAAATTAACACTGAATTTAATAGTAATTATTAAATTCATTTTTATTTAAGATTACAACTAAAGTCACCAGTTGATGAGCTGATTAAAAA
The DNA here is from genome assembly GCA_007258455.2 of Sequoia sempervirens. Classification (NCBI taxonomy): domain Eukaryota; kingdom Viridiplantae; phylum Streptophyta; class Pinopsida; order Cupressales; family Cupressaceae; genus Sequoia; species Sequoia sempervirens. The sequence goes on along the minus strand of VDFB02363787.1, from coordinate 17,601 downwards.
CATCTATAGCTTTTCAAAATGGTATCACATTTTTCAGAATCAAAACATACATCCCACATTCTATAGCCCAGCATACTAGGAAGTTAAAAACAGAAAAATGAATTCCTAGAGTTTGACCAGAGTTAAAGGTGAATTAGGGACATTTGTAAGGATTTAATATTTTTTAAAAGTTGTAATAAAAGACAAATTAATTCTTTTTTAAACTTTGGAAAATTGTAAAGAAAGGCTAGCGCATCACATTTGGACATAGAGTCCTCTACTTGGCCCTCTAAAATATTACATAGAAAAAAGTATTATCATTTTATTGTAGTTGGGTGGTGGGATAGACCACCTGCTTCTTATTTTCTCCTAAAGATTTAAAATTACTACTACATTAAAATTTCCAAGAATTACCACTTAGAATAGATTTTGTTTTTTAAAATAAACCTATTAGTTTAAGAGCTGGAACTCTGATTTATTGCCAGATTCTATTCTTACACATATTTTTACAAGAATAATATAAATAGCAATTATTCAGATTACGTCAAAGTTACCTAACTCTGATTTTTCTAAATTTGTTGCCACTTAAGGGCCTATTTTTTCCATGATGATCCTACACATACCCTTACATATATATTAATATATATATTATATATATTATAACATTATTTCAATATCCATACTTAAACACATATATTTACATATTCATCAATTGGTGCATATATATAAAATGTGTGTGTGTATGTCAAGTTGGTGCATATATATATATATATATATATATATATATATATATATATATATATATATATATATATATATATATATATATATATATATATATATATATATATATGTCTTGTATATGTCAAATTGATACTCTCATACATATGATATATCCATACATGAATATGTGTAAATACGTCTACCTACGTATACACATGTACAGATATATTCATATGTACGAGTTATCAAAAATATGTACATATATACATTCTATGTATATATACCTATCGATTAATATATAAACATGGATACATGAAAGAGAACTTATACTTATCACAAAGGCTTAATCACATATCCCCAATCAAGAATATTCAAAGACCAAAACTATAAACCAATACAAAACATTCCCAAACCATGACTGAAGATTACTTACCATTTCCTAAACTACTTAATTCAACTAGACCAACTAGGATGTGAGTGTGTGTATGCTCAATTAGGCTCATTAAGGGTTACCAGACCAAGTTCTTCTCTGAAGTGATAATCCACTTCTCTTCTAGAGGTTCAAATTTGTTCCTGCATCCAACTTAGTGCATCACAACAATAGTTAGTTGATAACATTATATTCACATGTATCACATATTTTCATCTTCAGAACATTTAAAATATATCAAATTGAATTTCACATCATTCATCATATTTTCCATCAAGATATATACAAAACAAAATCATATATTAAAGCATTTTAACTCATCAAAACTTAATAGTAAATAGGTAACACAATGGGGTTTAACAATAAATCTTTAACAACTTCAACAATCAAAGATATAATAATTATAACTCTGATTAGATCAACAAAAATAATAAAAGAGACAAGAACACAGATCCACAAGATGACACTAGATTTATGTGAAATACCTAATAAGGGAAAAACCACAATGAGAGTTAACTCACAATATAAAGGCTCACTACCAAAAAGGACTTCCAAACTAAGGAACACTACCTTAGAGAAAGTTACAGAGGACTTGGTGAACTAAAGCAAACACAACTTCAGGAGCAAGATATAAGGACCTGATGAGATTCACCATCTTAGAGTAGGATACAAATATTTAGAGAAAGATTACTATGTTTTTCAACATAACACTCTATTGACTAATGAATTATAGCACATCAGTTTCTATCTTTTGCACATTCACACTTCTCTTGTGAGATCTTCAAATACAATCCACATTTTCTTTTTCGTACACTTGTGCGCTCCTCCACACTATTGCATTCAAAAATATCTTGCATTTATTTCTACTACAACACTTTAAAACTTCAATTAGGTCAGACAAGAAGATAAACAATGAATTCAATAAGCCAACCACCAAAGCATAATGTGATCTTATCCTGAAGATAGACAGGACCAAAAAATAACTTAATACATCTTCCAATGTGATCTAAAGCAATTCACACGTTGGCGCACATCAATTTAAGTCAACATCAAGGAAACATGTAGATGAAACTTGAAGCACATAACAATCAACCCAAAAACATTCTTCTAATTGAATTTACTCAAGGCAATTCTAACCAAGATAGGTTAGGACCCAAATCTAACATAACACATTTTCAATTATTGGTGTAAACCCCCAAGCACACAATGCAAGAAAATGAACAAGCCCTACCATCCAAATATCCACAAATAACCCAGAACGTCAACTCAAGACACAATGCAACACCAAAGAGGCCAATCAACAATGTGCAGATCACATGGGGATGCTCTATGAACATTCAACAACACTTTCAAAATTTTCTTTCTTACAATCATGCCACTAGCAACCACCACAAATCAAACAAGAATAGAATACTTCAACCCAAAAACACATAATGCTCAATCATGAGATATAGCATTAACAAATCAACTTGTGTACCACTTCAACACATGAAATTGGAACAAGGATATTGCACAAATGTTGAGAACATGTTCACCAAACCACAAAAGTATAGACATCAATGCGGATAAATGCGGGGCATTTTTCGGGCCATTCTAGACATCCAACAACGCTACCAACCTTCTACAATTCACAAAAATGTCCTCGGCAACACTAGTGACCTGAAAAGATAAGAGTGTAACATCCACATAACACTAACTTTGAATCCCAAACCTCAAGACCATATCTTCAACAACAAATAAATGCAGAGCATTCTCCCTAACATACTTCAAAGCAACTTGTTGAACCAAAAACACTTAAGCAATTTGTGGAGGCTAGAACTTTCTTCTAGCAACATATACTCCATCAGGAACAAAAGGAGAGATAATAAGACATACTGTAGACCTTCAACAACATCTCTCCATGGTCAGCAATACTTCTAATACTTCTAATTCTCATCTTAATATATCTTAGATAAGACATGACATCTAACCATGAACTTTAACAAACATCAGATAAGGCATGACATCACCATGAACTTCAGCAAGGCATCTCCATACATTAGTGTTAACCCAACATGAATGTTATCAACAATGACAACCAATGCTAAGCAACAAACACTACAACAATCTCTCACCAAGTGCTTGACATCACAGGCATCAAATGCCAACAATCTCCCTTACTTCTCAAGTGCTAACAATAATGTCAACCACAAACAATCCACCATGTATTATCATCAACTACTAACAACAAGCTCATCAACCACTTCCAAACATATAACAATATTCATCAAGTGCTGACATCAAAGACAACCAACAATCAGTGTTGACATCAATGACAACTTCCAACAATCTCCTCAAGGGTTGACATCAATGACAATAACTACCAACAAAATGATTGTGATGACAACCAATACTAAAGTTAAAAAGTCACAATTTATTAGAGAGACTACCAAGCTCCCTCTCCTTAATTATTCAATGCAAAGGGAGACTATCACATTCATTAAATGCATTTTCCACCATATCAAACTCACCACACACAACCCAAGTTGCAAAAGGAATAGATTCAATAATCAAAGATTAGATCATTCGACAACATCATTAGAAGCACAAATAGTAATAACACCAAATGAGAGATAATCAATATTAAGAGGGCTCATAAATCCTTGTAAATGTGGTCACATCCATAGTCCACTAGGTGTAGTCACCACTTTAGAGAAATAAAAATAGCAACTTTGTCATGTCCTACTCTTTCATTGTAGCACAAAAAGTGACTAATTGGTCATATGACATTATAAACTACAAAAAACTTGAAATTTTAACCTCTTACAAACACATAATATCAAGGTTTAGAAATCTTTATCGAATATCCCACACAATATACTTTCTGTAAAAATTTATTAGACCTTAGAAATTTCATGGGAGAAAATGATTAATTACAAAAATCTAGAGATATATCGTCTCTACCAAACTTGTAAAGAGTTTCATTATTATTGTAAAAAACTCACTTTCTAGCTTAAACTACCCAACTAAAAGCTAATAAATTGTTGCTTGTTTGATTTGCATACTCTCCATCATCCAAATCATGAGCTAAGCTATAAGGGTAGGTCCCCATGCGCATGCTTAGCTTATTTTGGCTAGTAGTTACTGCTCAACTTATTTAGGAGTTATTTGTGGAGCTATGGCCCCATGAATGCTTAATTTTTTTGTTTATTTTTAAGCGATCAGCTTAAATTTGTATTAATAGTATTAATAATAATATGTACAATAAAAAATTAGAAAAAGAAAAAGAAAAAGAGGGAAAGAAATTCTTGGAGCCACGTGAATTTTTAGCAATATACAGTGGCTGCTTATTTCCAGTCCCCCCTTTTCCATAGCTTATTTTCAATTCCTAAACAGTAACTAGTAACTGCTTCATTAAAATAGGAAAAGGATTCTAAATTATCTGTTCTCAATAATAAAACAACAATTAAATTTATGTATGAGAACACTTCTACTACTTCAATTTAAGTAGTAAATGGAGTTAAACAGCCACATGAGGACATGGATAAGGAAGGGGGAGACAAAGTTAAATCAAGGATTATTAGCCTCCTTGGAAATTCCCTAGATTACTGTGAGACAATAAATTATCATTCGCCTTGTCAAAGAGCTTTGAAACCATTAAACTTAAACGGTTAAAATGATAAATGCAATGCCATTGTGTTACGTGGCACATGATTATTCATCAAACTTAAAAACTCTAGCCGTTGTTATATAGCCGTTGAAAAAGCAATTTCAAAATTTTCAATCCGCTCCAAGGCTTTTATATATTTACAGCATTGTGAACGGGTTTTCTATTCTGCTTAAAGGGTAATAACTACGTGGGTATTCGAAGAGAGTGAATTGAGAACGTCAGTTTCAATTTGCTGGAAAAATGTCTGCCATTGTTGAGAAAGTGAGTGCAGAAAGCGAGCAGATCAAGTCCAAGAAAGGAAGAAAGGCTTCCAAAGCCAAAAATGACAGTAATACTAATGCTGCTTCTTCCAAGGCCAAACAAGAGCCATGTGTGTCTCCTCCTCCTGCAAGGGTTGAAGAAGAAGCAGAGAAGGAGAACAGAGGAGTCTTAATTAAGAAGCAGGGTGGGAGAAAGAAGGAGACTCTGAAGAATGTGTCAAATCTCCTTCCTGCTTCTGCCTCACTTAACGGCGAGCTACAGGAAATGACGATCAAACTTCAAAAGTTGAATCTGGAGAAGGAGAGAATGGACAAATTACTGGAGGAGAGGGATGCCCAGTTGAAGGAGAAGGATGCCGAGCTCCAGCTCAAAGAAAAAACTCAAGAGAAGCTTCAGGAGGACTTAAAGAAGCTCCAGAAATTGAAGGAATTCAAACCTGTTATAGTAAGTTTCTTCTGTTTTTTCTCTGCTTCCTGCTTTGTATATTGTTTATTTTGCCATGAATCCCTAACTTAAATGGTTTCATTTGGCACAGTTTTTACATTAAACCCTAGATTCATTTCTATGAAGTTATAGGGTTTGGTCTAGTAATCTTGTTCTATGAAAACCTAGCTTCATTCTAAGGAATATTCATGGTTGTGTATCGTTTTTTTTTCCAACGCTAGCTTCATTGTCGTAGAATGTACAGGTTTTGATCATATTTCCATAAAACCCTAGCTTTAATTTCGTGGAATCCTTCTGGTTAAATTAGTGTAGTGAGCTTGGTTTCTGTGATGTTAAATCAGGTATACGGCTTGGTCTAGTAGCTAGTTTGGATTTGCCATGAAACCCTTGTTTCATTTCTCTGGCAAGCATTGGGAGTTAGTTCAATGAGTTTTGTTATGTCATAACACCCTAGTTTCTTTTTCCTATATTGTGTGCGGTTTAGTGCACTGTCGATTTCCACGTAACCCTAGTTCCTTTTCTAGAAATCATAAGGTTGGTGTAGTTTGTTTTAGGCTTTAGCTGTCAAAGCCTAGTTTCATTTTCATGGAATGCAAAGAGTTTAGTGTTTGCTTTTGACATGAAACTCCAGCTTTATTTCCATGTCGTTATTGGTTAGGTTTGGAATTGTGTTGCCATGAAGACCTAGCTTCCTTTCCATTTAGGTTTTGGTCTACCAAAGTTTTGCCAAAATACCCTTGATCAATTTTTCCATAAAATCATTGTAAGACCAGCAGCCTACTATTCGTAGAACAGATCCATTTAAAACCATGGTTGAGAACCTTCCTGCTATTGTGTTGACTTTTCAGTTGTCCGTTTTTAATTTTTAAACAGTATCATGTGTCTTGGGTTTTGCTAATCTATGTGTCTCGGAGCCCCTTTGTTTCGGCAGTTTTGGTTTATGAAACAACCAACCACTTTTATTCAATAGAAATAATATTTTTTTCTTCAGAGTTTCTAGTTTCATTTCTGGAGAATCAACCTAGTTTTTATTCTAGAGTCATTTGTCCGTCTTTATTTCCATTATAAAGTTTGGGCTATTTCTATTGTGGCATAAAACCTAGCTTCATTTCCATTGAATAATATGGTTTAGGCTACTGAAGTATTGTCATAAAATCCCTAGGTCAATTAAATGAATTAATTGTAAGGCCATGGTCAAGGAGCTACAGCTGTTTAAGGGATTAGGATATTTGCATCCTCTGTTTCTAAGACAAAAGGTGGTTTGAGCTTTTGCTTTTCATCTTCTAGAAAAACATAGTTGGTGCATGTAGCTTCATTGCCTGGTACGATATCTTATCCCCAATTATTTTTTCCTAAACAGAAATAAAAAACAAACCTTTTTTTTTTTGTCCATACAGAGCTTTCCTTTGGAACAGTCTTTGCACAACGGTGACCCAAAAGAGGAGAAGAAAAAGAAGAAAGCTGACACGAATAGGCAAAAGAAGCCTTCTGCACCATATATCTTGTGGGTCCAGGACCAGTGGAATCAGGTTGGTTATTGTGGATAACAAGAAACATATCCCATATGTCAATGTTGTGCTAAGGAAATTTATTCTAAAATTATTTCAAAATTAATTTACTATTCACTGATTGAGTCCTATTCTGATCTTCCTAAAAATTATTACTTTTGTTATGCCGCAAGCAGGTGAAATCTGAGAATCAATGTATTGCATTCAAGGATATGGGGGCCATTTTGGGAGCAAAATGGAAAGCTTTGAGTGCAGAAGAGAAGAAACCATATGAAGAGAAATATGAATCTGAAAAGGAAGCTTACCTGCAGGTAATTACATAATTTTCATCAATTTATGGAATTTTTTAACTTTTGCTTCAAATCTCAAACCTTATCTGATGTTCAATGATTTTGAAGGTTGTTGGGAAAGAGAAGCGTGAGAATGAAGCATTGAAGCTTCTTCACGAGGAACAGAAACAGAGAACTGCACTCGATCTCCTTGAGCAGTATCTGCAATATAAAAAGGTATGTTTTGCACTGATATTTTCAATGGATTAGAAAGGGAAAATAGTCCCAGAGATGACAACACAGGCACAGGATCTTCTCAGAAGAATATATTTCTGTTAGTTGTGGCATATTAGAAAACTTATTGTGAGTATGATTTTTGGTTGCAGGACGCAGAGGGAGATGAGAAGAGTAAGAGGTGGGTTTCAAGGACATTTTCTTCAAATACTTTGCATTGTATTTGGTACTTGAAGATCATTTTTATTTGATATTCTTGGATCCTTATTTCAGAAAGAAAGAGAAGGACCCACTAAAGCCTAAGCAACCATTAACTGCATTCTTTGCATTCACCAATGAACGCCGGGCAGCACTGCTTGCAGAGAAACACAATGTTTTGGAGGTATATAGGTTTCCTTTCCCATGAACCAACCTTTTTTTAGTTTAATGTTTCTTCAACTATATTATGATTTCTGTACTAAAATGAATTCTCAATAATATTTTCCAGATTTCAAAGATTCTGGGAAGGGAATGGAGTAGCATGTCCAAAGAAGAGAGAGCTCCATATGAACAGGTATAAGCATAACTCTACTTACAAAATCTATATGGAGATTTATCTTTACCACATAAATCTAAAAGGCTTTATTTCTTTGAAGATTGCTGCAGAAGCAAAAGAAAGCTACACCCAAGAAATGGATCTGTACAAGCAAAAGAAGGCTGAGGTAGTTTATTTCTTTGAAGATCTTCCATGTTTCTTTTGTGATGACTCTTGTTGCAAATAAATAAGAGTTACATTTTGGAAACAAAAACAAACATGGGCTTACAGTAATATCACACATTTCTCATTGACTTGTTCATTTGTAATCCAAAAAAGCAGAAGTACCAGGGCCAATTCATTTTGCTTCTGATTGTAATATGTTGGATGCTTGCACACAGGAAGCAGATTCTATTTCTAGAGCAGAAGAGGAACATAGAAAACTTGAAAAAGAGCAAGCATTGCGGCTCTTGAGGAAAAAAGAAAAAGAGGAGAGTCTGAAAAAGGTCCGAGTTGATGTTTTTAATAAAGTTGATGTTTCCATTAATTTTCTATTAATCCCTGTTTGTGATGACTGGGGGAAATAAATTGTCATTTCTCTCTATTTAGTTTGCCAATAACTTTTAATTTTGTCAAAAAATATTTGTCCTTTTCTGAAAAATGTTGGTTCTGTTTCTACTGTGTCAAATGAGAGGCGTTTCTAATGGATGGATTCTCTGTGATGCAGACAATAAATCTAAATCTTCAGCAAAAGAAGCAGGAGAAGGAGAAAAAAACGGATCCTAACAGGCCAAAGAAGCCCCTAACATCATTCTTTCTTTTCAGGTTTGACAACTTATCAGATTTTCAGTTGCTTCCACTAAAAAACTGATATTGATTGGTAATGAATTCTGAAGCAAAGTGAAAATGTATTGAATTAACAGTAAAGAGACAAGGAAAAAGCTAGCTGATGAAAGGCCCGGAATCAGCAACTCTGACATCATTTCGCTTATTTCTATTAAGTGGAAGGTTATAGCTCTGGCATATGTTTTTTTCATTTGCCTTGATTTTATAAGGTCTAATGTAGGCACAGAGGTTTGTGTGACTTGTTTTGGTCTCTCATGTTTTACATTTTTCAGGATTTGGGAGATGCAGAGAAGCAAATATGGGAAGATCAGGCAGCAAGGGCTATGGTACAATATAAAATGGACATGGATGAATATAAGAAAAATCTGGAGCAAACACAAGACAATAATACATTAAAGCCTCAGCAAAAGAAGCAGCAAAAGGAGAAAAACACAGATCCTAACAGGCCAAAGAAGCCCCCATCATCATTCCTAATTTTCAGGTATGGATTTCAAACTGGTAATTGTGATGGATTTCCTTTGTGCAATGATTATAGGACAATCGGTTTTCTTAGGCATTAAGGCTATTTCCTTATTTTGAAAAGCAAACTGGAATGTACTGTGGTTAAAACAGTAAGGAGACACGGAGAAAGTTAGCAGAGGAAAGGCCTGGTATCAGCAATGCCGAAGTCACTGAGATCATTTCTGCCAAGTGGAAGGTAACAGTTTTCACGTTTATTTAGTGATCCCAAGCTGACAATTCTTTTTCATTCTAGTGCAGATGTTCTTACAAATCTTTTTTGGTCTGCCATTTTCTTTATCTTTCAGGAATTGGGAGATGCAGAGAAAAAAATATGGGAAAATCAGGCATCAAATGCGATGGCTCAATACAAAAAGGAGATGAAAGAATACACTGAAATGAAATTGGGCAACTCTACGTCATCCATAGGATCATCATGATTACTTACAGATGAACACATGCTCAATCCTTTTAGTTTAACATGTCAATTCTTAGATTTTATTCTAAATCACAAATGTATGCGAATTGAAATATAATTTTAGTGGACGATGTGCTCAATCTTCGGCAGTTGAACATATCATTCTTTACATTGTATACCTTTCCAAATTTTGAATGATCGAATATATTTTGTGTTTTTTAGCCAAATTTAATTGGATGCTACATTTTACAGAGGATTTATATGAGCTGTATTTGCATGCACAGTGCAGTTCACACAGTTCACTATTGTTGCCCTGTTTTGTGTTTTTGAATGTTCATTTTGAATGATATGGTAAGTAGGAGGTATTTTTTGCAGAGTATCAAATTATGTGCGGTTCACACAGTTCACTATTGTTGCTCTGTTTTTTGTTTTTGAATGTTCATTTTGAATGATATGGTAAATAGGAGGTATTTTTTGCAGAGTATCAAATTATGGTATTTTATCTGGATTCAACTGCATAGTTTTTGGGTCAAACTCATCAACCCATGTTTTATGAGTAATCGTATATATGAACCCATCTCTTATGAGCACTAATGGTTTACTTAACAACTCATGAACATGACATATGAATCAATGAGTGTTCAAAAACTATGCAGTTGAATCCTAATCATAAATAGGTTTGTGATCCAATTTTTTACACTAGTCGAAAGTCTCATGAAAAGTCCATGTGGTTATTGAAGCACACAGTAATTGTATAAGAAGAATCTTTTTTGGGATCACATCACTCCACCAGCTTCCCTTTCTTGCATCTTCTTCATGTCATCTAAAAGGACAATCTCATTTCAACCTCTTGGCTATCTGGTAACTAAGGATGGAAAATCTCATTTGCTTGAACACTCGTTGGCTGCTCCTTGTAATCTAATCTAGAGAGGGACGACAGCATTTTCAAGTTCTACTGTTCAGGTGTTCAGGTGGAATAACGATGCAACAAGAACAGAAAGATGCCTAAGAGTTGGAAATTAAAAAATGAAAGACATACGGAGCAGATCATAAATGCTTAATAATATGTAGAAACACTTAACAGCTGATCATACCCAGCAGGTATGAAACATATTTAGAATCCCAGCATACAACCTTTCAACAATCACACAATGAGAGGGATGGTAGTATTTTCAAGTTCTGGTAGAATAACGATGCTACAAGGACAAAAAGACATGGGCAGATTATAAAATGCTTAATAATATGAGAAAGACTTATCAGACCAGGTAATAAATGCTTAATAATATGTAGAAAGACTTGACATCAGGTCATACCCAGCATTTATGAAACATATTTGGTTTCTCAGCATATAACCTTTCAATAAATATGTAAAATACTTGACATCAGATCATATACAATCATCAAATGTAACAACTACTCGATACACTTGACAGAAAGTGTTTCCAACTTAAGTTTCAGAATTATTTCCATGTTATCCAAAATCTTGTCGACAAAATTGTTAGTTCAAAATGCATTTATTTTTTGGCTGTACTTCAAAATTTCAACAGATTTTCAATTTTCATAGATTAAGATGCTTGGCAGATATCATTCAAGGCTGTTCAATCAAAGAACAAGGATCAAGAACACTTGGAATGCCCAATGTATCTGCAGAGAATTGATGTTGAGATCTACAAGGCCCTACAAAAACGTCAATATTCATATAGAAGATGGATGCTTGTGATTCCTTCGGGCCATTCCTCAATTTAGATTCCTTTGTTCAGGATCAAGAACACTTGGAATGCCCAATGTATCTGCAGAGAATTGATGTTGAGATCTACAAGGCCCTAAATTGCCGACATGGATAGAACCAGTAGAACATTTCTTAAGATCTTCAAGGCCCTACAAAAACGTCAATATTCATATAGAAGATGGATGCTTGTGATTCCTTCGGGCCATTCCTCAATTTAGATTCCTTTGTTCACTTCCCCATTTTCGGTGGTACAAATGAGCTCAATGTGGATATGATTTTATCTTTCCTTACAAACTAGATAAAATGTATTTTTATTGCAGTTCCCATTAACCCAATTTTGGATGGTTGCATGGGGTTAAGAGAACTTTTATCACAAAATATCAGCGCATTGTAGACTTTGCAATAACAAACTAGAATCAAAAGAGCAAGCATTGTATATTGTAGAAGTGCTGAAATGCTTCTATCCAATCAAAAATATGACAAAAGCATATTCAAAGATCAAATGAATGATCAAATCAGCCACATCATTTTCAAAACAAATCAACCACATCATTTCTTCTACCATATCATTATTATGATTAAGATTCAACTGCATAGTTTTTGAACAGACTCATTGATTCATATTTCATGTTCAAGAGTTGTTAAGTAAACCATTAGTGCTCATAAGAGATGGGTTCCTATATACGATTACTCATAAAACATGGGTTGATGAGTTTGACCCAAAAACTAAAGAAAGGGAAGCTGGTGGAGTGATGTGGTTCCAAAAAAGATTCTTCTTGTGTGCTTCAATAACCACATGGACTTTTCATGAGACTTTCGACTAGCGTAAAAAATTGGATCTCAAACCTATTTAATTTAAAATCTCAGTGTTTAAATGTTTTCAGAGGAAGCTCTTCTTAACCTTCTTGCAAATGGCCGTACTTTGAGACATTCAACTATTGTTAAGCACTGATCCAAAGCTATTTTAGCTGAAATTCTCAGGGTTGTAAACGTTCTCTGAGGAATTACATTGGAGATTAAAGTTTTTCATACAACCCATGTGCCTACGAGGCATTCAACCAGTGTTAAAGAATGGATCCAAACCTATTTTAATTGAAAATGTTCAAGGGAATTACATTGCTAGTCAAAGCTCTCCTTAACGTGCTTGGCAAGGCTCCGATAACCTTATTGTTACGGTCCCTTGCAGAAGTTAATGGAAAACACTAGTCTTGTATTATAAATTTTTTTGAAAGTTTCTTGTAACATATATCTTGAAACCTTAGATGCTCTGAAATTGGTTGTTTCCACAAGAAAAGCAGATGAAGTCTTGCCTGAAAGATGCTTTGAAAAGGTTCTTTAAACGTTTCTCAAGTCTTGGCATAGATGTTGTAATCCATATAAAATTATGACATTGCATCTTTGAAGACGCTCCACGTTGGAAGGAAGCATAGCTGAAATGATGTACACTTGGCATTCTTTGTTTTATGCTATGGGTACTTTGGTGTAAACTGCAGAAAGTCAGACAGTAAAGTAAACCTATAGAGCAATGATAAACTTTCCAGGCTTTCATGCAAAGTTCACTACCTCAAGACACCATCTAGATCTCTCTGCCATATTTTTCACGTCCCTAGAGTCATTCTCAAGCTTCTTGCCATGCAGCTTTAGTGATCACTTATTAAACAAAACACTAGAAAATCTTTGATGGTGCTCTATGCATCAAAGGAGAAACAGAGGGCTTAGATCCTGCGATCCATTGAAACTAACCTCTTGCCGAGGGTGGCAAAAGATTCTATGTACTTATTAGATAAGCTGTTTTCTCTATCAATGATCTTGTCATATCTCAAACCTTGGAAAAAAGAGCTTTGGTTTCTTATGTAATTACTTAATTGTGATGGAGAAGAGTAGATGAAGTTAACGTATTGATAGATTTTTAGCTAGTGGCAGGTGCTTGATCATGGTGGCATTTAATTTTTGAGGATGAAAAAATAGGGTGTATGGATTATCAAAATTTGTCTTGCACTCACTTTAGCCTTGTTGTCGAATATTTTATTCTAGTGTTTAATTTGAGGAATTTATAGTGCACAAGTTGAATAAACCATGTCATGTGCCATCTTTTTCCCCAATTTAGCCCTTGTGCATTGGACCTATCCTAGATTTTATCGTTTTCCTCATCTTCATCAAAATCATGGTATCTTGACCAAAATCAATGGTGTGAACATGTCCTCCTTTGTGAAAACCTAGTTTCATTTTCCTAGAGCCAACATAATTTGAAATTTTAATTGTTACTTGTCAACTTGCATGCACACAATGTTTCAAATTAACAACTAGGTTGCCTGTTTAAAAATAATATTCTAAAGTCTTTAGAATCATTTGTTAGCTTATATTTGAATCATCCTAGAGCAATTCAAGAATATTTAAATCACAGAAGCCTTGCTTTGCTTTTAGCATCAAGATTCATTGCATCATGTATCCTATATATTAGCATTTGAATTCTTCTAATATAATTATGGACAACAACAAACATGTACTTTGACCTAGGCTCAAGAGAGTCTAATGATTCAATCCTAGTAAAGAAAGACCCCAAAGGTGTATTTTAGCACCACTTGAACCTCATTTCAATAATCATATCTTAGGAAAGGAACTAAGGACAAGGTGACCAACAAGAAAAAGCTTGTGGAACAAGGAAGTTAGGATCATAGTAAAAATTGCATCCAACTACAATGTAGGGGTCAAAGACATATCTACTTTAGAAATAGCATTTCAAATCTACATTGTACAGTCAAAAAGCAATTTGGGAGCATAGCAATAGTCAAAGCTAGTTGCATCCATTATCATTGTCACCTAAGAGCTAAATCAATCTTTAACCCTTGTTCAATTTGAAATTTTACTTATGTTAGTGACTTTGCTCAATTATATTAGTCTCTAGGGATTAATTTATGAATGAATCAATTATGTTACTATTGACATTTCATGCCACCTTATATGGCCCATCAATAAAAATTGATTTGAGAGATCTTATATGGGCCATCTTGCATAAACTATGCCTTAAAAACCCAAAAACTAGCTAAGTGTAGAAGTTTCAGACTTTCAGGCTTTCACTTGTCTACATACCCACATGCCCTCCCTATCGCTCCCAATTTTCTATCTCTTTTTCCTTTTCTTTCTATCACTTTCCTAAGTGTTTTAGGTTTTGGCCATCAACCTTAACTCATAACTCTTATCGCTTCCCTTTCATAAGCCATAATTTTTCCCCCTGATCATCGAAGTCTCGATGAATCTTTCAAAATATAGCTAAGTCTTAAATTTTCAGGCTTTGGAGATCGACCTTTCTACTTACATCTTACCATCTTTTCATCTTAAGAGTTAAGAGTTAAGCCTTCCTTCCAATCCCCGATCCCTGATGTCTCATTTTTGGCTTTCTACAATCGAGCCTTCCCCTTAACATTTATCTTATCTTTATGATAAAACATAAGGTTTCCTCTTGACCCCCAATCTTCGATGTCTTACCTTCAACCTTCAGTGATCGGGCTTCCCTCTTATCCTTTATCACAGTTTACAATAATTCATAAATTTTCTTCCTAACACTCGACAACCAATGAAAGTTGTCTTTCAAGGATCACAGTTTTGACATTCATTTGATGTTTTATGGATGCTTCTTTCCTTTCAACATCTATTCAAACCATAACCTCCATGTTACCCCTCGAATTTTCCAAAATAAAGAATTTTGTAAGTCTGTTGCCCCTTTTTCTTTGATGTATTGTGTTGTCTTGAGCAAGAAGAAACATTTCTATCTTGGTGTATCACCTCCCTTTTCCCTTTTATGCATTCCTTCTCTCCCTTTTCCTGTATGAACTATTAGAGTATTATTAGTGGTAGGATTTTATGTGTTGGATTGGACCAACAAATCTACACTTAGGTTAGAAGAGGAAGTCAGCCAACTTCTCTAGAGACTTGACCTCATTTTGCAAGGTCCCACACCTTGAGGTAATTTCCATTATGTCATTGGAATGTTTAACCCCATGTTCAACAAGGTGTGATTTCATGTGACAACAGTTTTTGGCACACTCGATGGGACCAAGTTTCGTGAGCTTTACATCACCCAATAAAGGATTTAGTCTGTTCTCTAGTGCATCTTCCCCTTAGGGTAGCTTTGCAACACACCATGGAGAATCTATGATAAAATCTACTGGTTCAAGTAGTGCAATTCTCCCCACCAGTCATGGCAACAATTTTTGGCACATCCGATGGGATAAGTTTAACGAACCTTAATTCATTTTCTTGAGGGTATTGTTCTTAGTAGTTGTAGTCATTAGACATCATTCAAAGCACCTAGCGACTTTGCAAAATTTAAATTTAGGTGACTTTGTTGGTATGTACCCAAAAATCTTTGTTTGAGCAAACCTCTACTCTTATTTAAAATCATTGTAATTTTGTTTAGCTCTCCTTATGCTCAAGTATGTCAATATATTATGAAAATCCTATTTCCACTCCTGCATATCATGAAAATTCCAACTTTGCACCTCCCTACCAACAATATCAAGCTAGAAGTTCCACCACTTTTGCTTCATAATGCCCTTGTTGGTGTAATTAATATTTAATTACACTTTGCATAAGTTTACTTAGGAATATTTAATTCCTAAGTTATAGGTTTTATCCTTATCTTATTGAGCTATCTTGTTGCTCAAGATAAGATTAGGGTTATGCATCTTTGCTTTTATAAAGCAAATCATATCTTGTAATTATTGAATTCTCGAATAATAATTATTTGCACATCTTCTTGCAAATCTCTGTTTTTTTGTTTTTCTCTTCTGTGGAAGGTCTATTTTAGTTTGAAAATATGATTTTGGTTTCTAACATGGTATCAGAGCCTTGATTTACAGCCCGTTCTCAGATTTTTGAGAAAATCATTGCAAGGTTCGTTCGGGATTCCTCGAGGGTATCATTGTTAGAATCCAAGATCACCTGCATGCAAGATGGATACCTGTCACATGCAAAAGATATGAAGAACCAAAAAACGATGTTCTGTAAACCTCTCAGGAAAAATGCATTAAGAGAATCAATTATTACAATGTGATCAATCCTTATGAAGGAGATCAAGAAACCCTAAAAGGGAAACCCTAAATGAAACCCTAGTGTGCACACTTAATAATTAATATGTGTGTATTTAAGTTTTAAGTAATAAAGAGGAATAAGTGACTTAATTAATTAATCAATGTGATGTAATTAATTAAGCATAATAACTTATTACCTAACACCCCCTTAAGATGAACTTAGGAAGAAGCTAAAACACTAGAATAGGATGCATGAAAGCAAAGATGGGTCCGGCAACGAGGCCTGATCAGGTACCCATTTACAATGCAAGAATGGAGTAGAGAAGGAAAAACCCAGTGGGACAAAACCCCCCTACAATGTGATAACATGCTGCAAAGAAGCACTGGAAGAACTCTGTAGAGTAACACTGGAACCGCAATCTGACAAGCAAGGAAAGATATCTCTGTCTACAACTGAAACCAAACCGGAATCAAAATAATGTGACAGCAGACCTGATGCCAGGGAACACTTGAAAACTCCAAACGGGAACAACCCTGGAATCTATGAAGCAGCAAGAAATTATTGAATGATGTATTACTGAAAATGAAGTGCAAAGATGCAAGCTGCACTCTCCCAACTGCCAAAATTTCTAAGTAATCGCCAAACAACCCATCAGGCCAAATCTGGACTAAGTGATAAACCTGGGATAGATACAGAAAAAGTGCATGGACAGCAACAAAGAGCTCCTTAATACCTTTCCAACGCCGCAAACGAGGCGAAAATTGGATATCGTGGCAAAAAGTTATGAGCTCGGAAGTCCAAAAACAACATCTGACTTCTAACAGTAATAAATATAGTAAAACAGTAAAATACTAAAAAATAAACTACACCAAATGAAAGTGCTCAGAATCAGCTTTCCGGCGATATCTCGTTTGCCCGATTTTGATACCGTATGCCCAAGTTATGGCCAAAAGAAAAAAAACTGCTCTTTTAGGAAAAACTAGGGTTAGGAGGGCAAAGAGGGCCGGCCGTACAGATGACGTCATGCTGATGTCAGCAAAATACGAGCAAAAATTTGATGGCCATCTG
>VDFB02363786.1:0-10984 GCA_007258455.2 Sequoia sempervirens | reverse complement strand
GGTGTACTTTCCTTGACTTAGAATCATCTCATCTGGTTTCTGCCAGACTTCTAATCCAAGGAAGTAATGCATGAGCCCAAGGTCCTTCATCTCAAATTCCGAAGTCAACTCCTTACACTCAAGAATCAGGTGATCTTCTCTAGTAAGGATCAGATCGTCAACATATAAAACCAAAATTAATGCATCACCATTGATTACCTTGAAGTAGAGATTTGAATCAACATCATTCTTCAAGAAGCCCAAACTTGACATGTACCAATCAATCCTTTCGTACCATGCATGAGGAGCTTGCTTAAGACCATACAAGGCCTTCTTCAATTTGCAAACATGTGACTCCTTCCCATGAACCTCAAATCCATCAGGTTGCTCTATATAAACCTCTTCCTCAATCACTCCATTGAGAAAGGCTGTCTTCACGTCCATCTGGTGAATCTTCCATCCTCTAGATGTGGCAATAGCAATGATGGTTCTGACAGAAGTACAGCGAGCAACAGGAGCAAATGTTTCTTCATAATCAACTCTTTCTTTCTAAGAGAACCCACAAGCCACAAATCTTGCTTTGTACTTCAATGCTTCCATCTCAGAGTATGTTTAATCTTGAATAGCCATTTAGAAGATACCATGCACTTCCTGTCTAGGAACAATGTCCCAAACATCATTCTTAAGAATTGATTGATATTCTTCTGCCATAGCATCTTTCCAAACCTGATGACTAGATGCTTCCTCAACACAGGTAGGCTCGGATTCTATAATCTGACTCATTAAGGCAACATAATTGGAGAACTTATGTGGCCTTTTACTTTCTCTGAATGTGCCTCTAGGAGCTGCAAAACTTTCAACCTCTTGCATAGTACGCCTGGCCCATAGAGGTCTCTTTCTCCCAATAACAATGTCAGTAGGCCCATCAGTAGGTTCCAAGGGTTCAACATGATCAATATCTTCTTTTGGTTCTGAAGTCTCCCTCTGAATCTCAGGAGTATGGTCAACTTCCATATCCCAAGAGACTCTTCATTATCAATCTCCATATGAATCCCTTTGGATCTCCTGAATGCAACATCTTCCTTGAATGTGACATCCCTAATGATCTCGATCAACTTCTGTCTTGGAATGTATATTTTGTAGGCTTTTGATGTCTCACTATAGCCCACAAATATTCCCTTCTTTCCAGAAGACTCCAACTTAGTTCTCTTTTCCTTTGGAACATGAACATAGACAGGACATCCAAAGATCCTCAAATGACCTGGACTTCGTGCTTCTTCCCTCAGAAAGGCTTCTCCGAGTCATATTCTCCAAGATCTTATGAGGACTTCTGCTCTGAACATACACGCTGTTCGAAGCTTCTCGCCCATAGGAAGGTTTGCAAGTCTTGATCATGGATCATGGCCTTTGTTGCTTCCACGATTGTCCTGTTCTTTCTTTCTGCAACACCATTTTGTTGAGGATTATAGGGAACACAAAACTCCCTCTTAATCCCTGCATCAATACAAAAATTCCGAAAACTACTAGAGGTGTATTCTCCACCATTGTCAGATCTGAGGACCTTAATTCTTTTACCAGAAAGATTTTCTACCAAAGCTTTAAACTCTTTAAACCTATCAAACACTTTCTCAGACTCTTTAGATTTCAAAAAATAAATCCAACTCTTCCTAGAGTGGTCATCAATAAACAAGACATAATACAAGAATCCACTCGAAGACTAAACAGTAACAGACCACATAAATCAGAATGAATAAGATCTAAAATACACTTAGATCTATTTTCTCTACTATGAAAAGGGGCTTTTATATTCTTACCCAATGCGCAGCCCTTGCAAGTACCTTCGTGCTCCTGGTTGAACTTTGGGAAGACCCGTTACCATCTTCTCCATGATAGGTAAGGCTCGGAAGTGTAAGTGAGCCAATCTCCGATGCCAAAGATCGCAAAGACTTGAAGAGTCATGAACCAAAGCCATGTAAAGAACGTGTGCAGACCTTGTAAAGGTTTTCATGTCTAACTCCAATAACTTGAGCATCCTTGAAGCTAGAGTTCCCATCCACACTAGAACTTTGCCTTTGGAGAAGGCAACTTGATATTCTTTATCTTCCAAAGCTGATATAGAAATAAGATTGCGCTTTGATTCCAGAACATAAAGAACATTACCCAATTGAAGTGATATGCCATAATCCAAATGAAGTGTAGAGGTCCCAATTCCTTTCACGGAGTAGCTAGCATCATCTCCAATGATGACTTGTTCAAAAGACTCCTTTTCCATCAAACTTGATAAGTGCTCCTTAAAGCCGGTGATGTGTGTGAAGCACCACTGTCGATTATCCACATGTTGGTGTCGGAAGGTACACTGCTTGATAATGCCGAATAGAACAAATATTCACTTGAATCATTTTGTGGAGAAGCATCATCAACATCCGCAACGGTAGCTTGTTGCTTAGGCCTAGTTGGGCAATACTTGGCGAAGTGCCCAAACTTATCACACCTAAAACATTGAATCTTGGACATATCCCTCTTCTTCTTGAATGGAGGTGCATCATCATTTCCTTTGTCATGATTCCTCTTGAAGAATCCTTTCCTTCCATCTTTTCCTTTCTTCTTTGAAGCATGGGAGGCGAGAACATGAATGTTTCATTCTTGAACTTTGACCAACGCCTCTTGCCAACAACCTTGATTCCTCTTGAATGCAATTTGATCTTAGGCGATCAAACTTAGGCAATTTTGATCTTGCACTGATTCCTTGAATGTAAGATTCCCAAGACAAAGGTAGACCATTGAGAGCAAGCATAGTCAGGTCTTTGTCATCAACCATATGCCCTATTGTCGAGAGCTGATCTCTCAAATCTGCAATCCTCATAAAGTATGCAATCATTGATTCACCTTTCGCCATCTTCACATGATGAAGTTGTTGCTTCAGTGCAAGTGCCCTACTGGTATTGTTGATTTCGTACATCTCTTCCAATGTTTTGAACATATCTCTCGCTGTCTTCAACTTAGAGACGATAGGCACAATATGATCCTTGACGGAATCAACCAATATCTTCATTGCTTTAACATCTTTCTTCACCCATTGTAACTTCGCTTCTTCCTCCTCAGGTTCAGGAACGCTGGACTCTACGAACTCACCCAAGTCATTTTCACGCAAGGTAAGCATGATCCTAAACCTCCATGATGTGAAGTTGGATGCACCCTCGAGTCTATCCTCGATCTTCAAACCGTTCACCATCTTGACTAATGTAGATAGATGAACAACTAGGGTATTGCTGATTAGAAATAATCTGATCACGATCCTCTCAAACCCGCTCTGATACCATGTAAATTTTATGATCAGATTAATGTACAGAAAATTAATTCAAAATCAGACACAGTAACACAGCAGATACCCTGGGAAAACCCTCCTCTTGAGGGAGAAAAACCCAGCAACAAAGATCTCTCTTATATATATAAGTGATGGCAACAATTCGCTTTACAATGAGGCCAGTCACAAGGCCAATCTTCAGAACTTACACAAGATACAAAGACAAATAATAAACTGCCTCTCCTTAAGATCCAATTCTGCCTTAGAAGAATTCACAATCTGCTCTTTGAGGAATTCGCAATCTGCTCTTGAAGAATTCGCACTTGCATGAAAAGATAATTCGAACTTACTTGATGATGAATGAGGAAATACGAACTCTTATTTATATGTCTTTGAAGAGTCACCTCCTTTCTCTTGATACAAGTCGGCCAGATATAATGAATATATTTTTCTTTTAATTAATCGCGCCAATAGAGAGAAGTCGGCCTTGGAAGAGTCTCTTTATTTCTTTAACAAATCGTTGCCATATAAATTAAATAGCCTTAAGGCTATCATTTAATTTATTACGCTGGAATATAAAATCTGAAGCTGTTTATCATTAACAGCATGATATACTATATTACTAAATATATGAAAAAAAGTAGTTGTTTGCTAGTTGTTTGCTAAGCATAATGCTCATCAAGAAGCAGAAATGTTAAAGTTTTACTCCGATGTCATTTTCTAAATTGTTGTTTTGTGTTCTCAATTGCAGAGGATGCCCAAAGAAAAAGTGAAGACCAACAACCACTTGGATAAAATAAAATATCAAATGTTGCAGCTACATGAAAAAGACACTTTATGCTCTAAACAGTTACAATGTATGTTAAAATTTAGAATTTAATATTGTTGTTTTGTAATGTTTCTGATTTATATGGTAAGAGGTTCTTCTTCTCACCTCAAGCCTGTTATAGATTGTATTGTACTGCTGGAGATACTATAACTCTTTTTTATTTATTTAGCATCCTCCTTCTATTTGTAATTTTTCTTACTTTGCTTCAATATAAAAGAAAAAAAAACTTAACTATTAACTAAAATTGATAACAAACTACCTATGTAATACAATAATTCTAAAAAAAACTAAGCCAAATAAATTATAAGTATAAACCCTTCTTGAAGAAACATACCTGCTTCGCCAGATTTTCTTCTCCGGAATTTGGAATAGATGTCCATACAAATGCCCGGAAGCCGGAAAGAGAGAAGGCATCATTCAGCTCCATCAATAGCAATTAATAAAAGTCGACTAGAGGGACTTTTGGAACCATGGAATAATCTCTGGTTATATTGAGATGCTGTCTCAACTCATAATCCCTGGTTGTGAAAAAGGGTTTGTATCCTTCAGCTTCAAATAACAATATGTCCAAATCTGTTCTAGACCAGACATCATCTAGCACCACCAGAGTTGGCTTGGATTGCCCTAAGAGCTGCTGCTTTAGCCGTAAATGGGCATCCTCAGCATTCTGAAATTTAGGTTTGCTAGTTGAGATCATTTTTTCCCACTGTCTGTAAAACGCCCTTTAAATTTGGAAATTGTGAAATAGTGATGAAAACCACATCGTTTCCAAAAAAACCCTGTATTCATAGACAAGGAGGATTCTAATCAGTCATCCCAAAACATAGATTAGAAGCCAAAAACTTGCAACTGAAAACTTGATAAATAAATTAAAGAGGAAAGATCAATTAAAAACTGAAGGGATAGAGGCAGAACACACATATTTGCTACAGCAAAGTTCTCTTCTATCTAACTTGTAAAATGCTTACATATTGATTCCTCAATATACAGGTCTTCATTACAGACTGTTTTCTAAACACCAAGGAGAATTGTTTATAGAAATCCATAACTCAAATGAAGATTCTGATTTAAATTCTATTCCTTGAAACCGGCTGATAAAACATTTATACCAGTAGAAAAATTTGACTCACAGCATTTCATTTCCTGTCAAAAAGAAATTGCTCACAACATACTTTAAAATAGAACAGAGATTACCAAAACAACAGACCAGCTGGGTGCTCAGCAAAAAGACTATAAACATGTCTATTATTTCCTGAATTTGTTTTCAGACTTATACTCTGTTTTTCCTGGCCTGTTACAAACAGCAGTGAGCGGCTGTTATATAGAATTTTACACTATAAAAACAGATCCACAAAAAAACTTTATACTAATTTTTTATCTTGCATAAATTATATTGGGTGATAGATTAAGTCCACAGCAACTTTGTAAAAAATAGCGGTCCAATTGTATTGACAACTCCCATAAATTAAGTTATTAGAATTATCAAGAAGAGTGCACAGAATTTCTGCATGCTGTGCTCCATGCAATATCTTTTATCGGCATCAATTATCAACAGGAACTGTACATTTGGGAATAAGAACATAACAAGCTCTCAAGAAAAAACTACTGGCGTGATGCCAGAGAGGCATTAAAAGATTTAAGAGAGGTAATTATATTACTTCAGAAAACAAATTCCCTTTTCAGAATATTACGGAATATAATCAGGGTTTCGAGTATTATATAGGTTTCCAAGATTAAACTCCCTTGTGAGGGTAAAACTATAAGGGCAAAACTATCAGCAAAGCAGAGATTCCAGAACCCAGTACCTTTAATTTCAGAATCATCACAAGAGCCAATTACAGTAGTTTTTCCACCGCCTCCCATGTATTGCACACCAACGACGGACACCTCTTTCTGGAACAGGATTTCCTTCAAATTCCATATAAATTTCTCTAGTCCTACTAAAACTTTAGGCTTTTCTGGGGTTACCAGCACATCCTTCAGACCAATGGAGCATGAGACTACTCTAAAATGGATCACTGGTGAGCTTGGATGCCTGTTTAAAAATACAATCATTCATCATCAAGCTTAAATCTACTGCTGATTCTACCAGATACTCTATAAACCCCCAGCATCTTTCAGGTATGTTGCAAGCTTCTTCATATCCAGCAACATAGCTGTTAGCTTGTGGTGGTGGATGCAGTCATTGATACCCTTCTACAGCTTAAGCATCTAAGATGCATATATCCAACTCAGAAACTCAGGGAGGCGTTTGGGTGCTTGAAAATCAAGCACACAAATCTGCTGAATTAAAGGGGCGAGGGTTTTAACAAGAACATCCATCGCCCACTCCATGTGTTTCTATGTGGGTTGTGTTCATATATATACCTTAAAAAAGAGGCAAATAGATTACAAATTTGCAGGTGATTGGCCATTTCTATGCAACTGCAAGGAAAATGCTTCGGCCTGATATTATTGACAAATTGTCAGGTCGGTAGATCCAGGAAGACGCTGCGAATTGATATAATTTAGATAAGTAAAGCAGTAGGGCACAAGAAAGATACATTTGCAACTTCCCATGTCGTTTCCACAGTAGAAAGGTAGAAACTACCTAGCCAATTTCTTGTGATCTGCCCTGTAACCAACTTCACAACATAAACCTGTAATGAGATACCGATCAGCCTTAAATTTCAAAATAAATTACCCACCTGGAGTCTGTTGGGCAATTTCTGTGATATTTCTTCTGCTATAAAAAGTTATCTCCATTAAAGTTGGGTGTTATAAAAATGGGTGCCGCTCCTTCTGTGTTGCTTCTGTTATGGCCGAATTAGATAAGCAACCAAAAAAATTGTGCATTATTTCAGATGGACCTATAGCCCTAAGTAGCTATGTCTCATGACAAGTGTAACATGTTTGCAAAATCAGACAAATTTTAAGCGGTCATGGGACAGCCCACACAAATCAAAACGAATTGAATAGAGAAGAAGAGAGGGAAAAGCTTTTTAATGTCTTCAAGTTCAAAGACAGTTTAACAGATTCTTCATCTAGATATTTTGGCTTTGTGTATTGTTTTTTCAATTTATTTTATTGACAAATTTATTTCTTTTCTTAATAGATTTCTAAAGAAAGGGTTACCCAAACATTTGTAAAGATTAAAATACATATTCACAAAAAAAGGTGGGTGGTAGAAAGACACGACTTAGAGTCACATGGGTAGTACCTAGAAAACCAAGAGCAAGACTAGGAGGGTCTCTATCATCCAAGTTTTTCCCCCATACATTAGTGGGGTTTGGAGTGACATTAGGAGGAAGACCCCAACCGGCCATCACCACCTTTATTATTATTATGAATCTAACATTATAAATTAAAGTATTTTTTAATTCAATTATTTTAATTATATAAAAGATACATATGGTTTCTTCACATTTTTCTTTTGGTCTTTTTAATTTATATGTTTCACACAAAAGATAATGTGAGTTAATTTTCAATTGGGCTATAAGCATCTTTACTCTTCAAGGGATGTTTGTTTCTATATAGACATTTTGGTGATGATCATATGTGGGATTAAATTAATCGAGATGATATTTTCACGTTATCTCTAATGTTATTTTCAACATTAATCTTGCATAATTTACCCATAACAAATGACATTATTTCTTTGTTATTTTTTAAACATGATTTCAAGTTGATATATTTATTCATCGACTTGATGTTTTATTTCAATTTTTTTTGGCAACAACCTTAGATTATCTATTTGTCTCCATCTATATCCTAAAAGAAGAACCATAGCAACTACTTCAATAGGGAAAGTAAATGTTTCTACTAAAATAATTTCATAAACAATTGATGCTTTCATTTTGAATTTTCTTGTGATCAAACATTTTTTTAATCCTTTTTTTGTCTCTATTTAATTTTGGAAGTGTTGTTAACTCAAAATTCACCCTCACCAAGTACCAGTAGAATTATTAATCACCCAAAATAGAATCTAAACAAATTTCCAATCTCATAACTCAAACCTCTCTATTTCCATTTTGTAATGCAAAAGGAGTTCTCCAATGTCCAAAAATTTTCTTCATTCTATAAGTTTTTGAACTAAGTTTAGTTTTGAAGCCAATCCTAAGACATTTGTTCTTTGTTACTTCTCCTAGTATGCCCCCCAAGTTCAAAATAAACGTTAAGTTATCTTTTTCTTTTAGTTGGGAAAAGATCATGATGCTAGTCTTACAAATATTAACTTCTATACCCACTTCCTTGTAAAAGTGCTCTAAGGCATTTAGACGATTTTGTAGCCCTTGGGCATGTTGGCTCTCAAATAGGTATCTTCACAAATTTTAAATACTTAGATCACCAAAAATTGAGGCCAAACATGAAATCTAACCAAGTATGATGAACATGGATAAACCAACAAGAAGTATACCCAACATTTGTTTGAATCCAAGATTTGTCCCTAGGCCAAAAACTAACTAGCTTCCTGTAAACCTCTTATTATGTTGATGACTACAACCTTGAACATGTACCCTGGAAAGATGACAACAATGTAATATCCTCACAAATGAATCCACTTAACCTTTCATACACAAGTGTAAGGTATAGGCATGCATGGCATGATTCTCTAACAATATTTAAGTAATTTGTGATCACCTAAGATGTCCCCTTACTTATACAAAAAAATAATGACATGGAAGACTTTAGTCTACTCCTAAACTACAAAGGGAAGAAATATGATGAAATAAAAGATGTTTCACCCATCACCAACTAGATTGGTGCCTGATCCATTGGACAACATAGTCATAACCTATAAGGAAGAAGAGGAAGGTCAATTACACAAGTTTTAAAATGTATTGGAATTTGTCACACATCCATCTAATTGTTGTTATATTTATACCAATAAATATTTTAAGAGAGAATCTATAACTAAGTTTGAGCATACCATGAATAATAAAAAACTACCATGTAGACATTCATTTGCATGAAATGTATTTATTGAATGTCTTTCCTATAATTTACAAAATATATCATGTTCTCTTATAGACAAAACTTGCACTACTTGATTCCTTAGAACAAGTTGAGACACTATGAAGTCAAGAAATTGGTTTAATGACCAACCCTTTACACATATTTTAATCTTACATATAACATTCATTTACAATATTTTTTACTTGCCATGTTATGATTCATGGGGGATTTTACAACAATCTACATCATTGACGACCTTAGATCTAGTACTGGGTAGCCCAAAAAATTAAAATATTCTTCCTAAGCTCAAAAGGGTAGGTTAGTACATTATTGGACACCTACAAATAGGGTTTGCATTAATGGAATTTTAAATTCCCATACCCATTTCATTATCTTCACATGACCTTGTATGTTGACATGTTCCTTTCATGAGTCCAATGTGATTTTGAAATATATGAGTGATTGCATAACTCTATCATTGTCAATTTTGGGCATTAATGTTGTCCTAAGAAATGTAGGGGAGTGGGTGAAGTTTTTTGTACAAATGACAAGGTTCATGGGTTTCACATGCTTGAGGGATTGAATAGGTAAAAACACTCTAGTGGTTTAGGGAAATGAATGTTGGGATGTACAAAAGGTCAAGTTGTAAGGATGTCAAAAGTATGAGAAAAGAAAATTTTATGATTCTAGGAAGGTGGAATAGTGAGCATTTGAGGATCTTAGGATCCTTGGGAACAATTTTTCAAAGAAGGGGGATGGTAAGGAAAACCCTGAAGGTTTGAAAGTGAGACTTGTTAGAGGGTAGGAAAGTGGGGTTCAAGAAAATGGAATAGTTGAAGTGAAGAAAAAGATAATGTAAAGGCTTGTTAGGGTCAAGGGTTAAGGATACAACTTCTAGCTTGTCAAAGAAATGGAAGGTATGAAAGTCTATAAGGGTTCAAGGTTTGGGAATTAATGAAATGATATTGTTTGATACCAATTGCAAAGTAATAAATGGAGTCCCAAAGGTCTAATACAAGATGAGCCAAAAGGGTGCTAGGGATTTGGTGAAATGGGACACCAAGGAAGTGGGAGAGAAATGGGATGATTAACAATGGGAAGAGAGTGAAGAAGAATGGGAGACACCACAATTTCTTTTTTGCAACAAGTTGCACCATCTTCACTACTACAAATATATTAGCAACAACCCATGTTTATGCCCTCATCTTGGACATAGGAATAGAGACCTACCATAGAACAAGATAATTCATCATAGCATGCACAAAAAGGTTATACTCAAGATGCTTGTACCATGATGGTCATAGTTGTTGATGTTAAGAGAAGTTTAATCAGCTGACTAATACAAGTCAATGTATAAGGTCATCAAAAAAGAGGAAAAAGATTAAGGGATACCATATAAATAATTATGTACATCCTCTTCACCATGAACACTAATAAAATTATTATTCTCTTGACATACATGCAAGGTCAAGAGTCAAAAACTAGTGCTACAAGTTGGCACCATCAATCTAATCAACACATTCTTCTTAGGGTGTAGAAACATGTACCTCATTCTCATGAGAGTAGACGCTTACAAAAAGTGTATCATGAACATCACCATTATTATCATTGTCATCCTTACTAGCTAGCCCATCTAGCCACAAGCTAGTGCAAACATGTTATCTACCTCATCTACCTAGTTATCTTGTGATGCCTTACTATCCTTTTGAGATACCTTAAAACATTTGTTAGCAACAGGTTCTTTTAAGTATCCCCAATACATCATGTATGTAAGAAAATCATGCCCAATGTGAAGAGAAATTGGAATAAACCCAAACAACATGAAAAAGAAGAAAAAACTCAAGATTGGGAAAAAAATAAGTCTAACCATCATGAAATCAAATGAAACCAAAATATTTTGAACCTCGTTGCATAGATGTTCCTGCAATAATTGATTT
>VDFB02363785.1:0-11916 GCA_007258455.2 Sequoia sempervirens | reverse complement strand
TGTATTAGGGTGAGGGATAGGGTTAGGGTCGGGATTAGGGTTAGGGCGAGGATTAGGAAAAGGGTTAGGTTTAGGGTTAGGATTAGTGTTAGGTTTAGGGTTAGGGTTTAATTAGGTTAGGGTTAGGATTAGGTTTAGGGTTAACATTAGTATTAGGGTTAGTGATATGATTAAGGTTAGGGTTAGGTTTAGGGTTAAGATTGGGGTTACGGTTTAATTAGGTTAGGATTAGAATTGGGTTTAGGGTTAGGGTTTCATTAGGGTTAGGATTAGGATTAGGGTTAGGGCTATGATTAGGATTAGGGTTAGGATTAGGATTAGGGTTAGGATTGGGGTTAGGATTAGGGTTAGGATTAGGGTTAGGTTTATTAATTTTGTTTAGGGTTAGGGTTAGGGTTAGGGTTAGGATTAGGATTAAGGTTAGGGTTAGGGTTAGGATTAGGATTAGGATTAGGGTTAGGGTTTAATTAGGTTAGGATGAGGGTTAGGGTGAGGGTGAGGGTTATGGTTACAGTTACGATTAGGATTAGGATTAGGATTAGGGTTAGGGTTAGGGTTAGGGTGTAGGATTTAATAAGGGTTACAATTCAATTAGATTTCTAAGATGAAGTTTGGAGTTAGGGTTAGGGTGATTATCATTAAATAAAGGACACAATTACCATGATCTCTAATTGAATATTTTATTTGTTTAGGATATTACAATTATTAGGTTTATTATACCCTAACCCTAACCCTTTTTGAATCCCAACCCTAATTAAACCCTATCACTTACCCTTATCCTAAATGGGTGCTAACTCTAACCCTAACTAAGTCATAATAATTGTAATATTACCCCTAATTAAACCCAAACTATAACTCTAACCCTAACCCTAGCCCTAAGCATAATTCTAAAAACTCTAACCCTAACTATAATTGTAACCCTAATTGGACCCTAATGCTAATGCTTACCCCAACCCTAATTGAACCCTCACCCTAACCTTAATTGAATCTTAACCCTAACCTTAATCCTAACCCTAACCCTAACCCTAATCATAATTGCAATTGAACCTTAACGCCAATCCTAATTCAATATTTAGCCTTAACCCTAACCCTATATCTAATTAAACCATAATCTTAATCCTAATTGTAACCCTAATTGAACTCTAATCCTAACCCTAATTCTAATTGATTTCTAACCCTAATTAAATGCTAATGTGCCCTAATTATAAGTCTAGTAATTAAATCCTAATTAAGTGTTAAGCCTTATTATAATTATAGTTGTAGCACTAATCCTTGTTGATTTGTAACCCCAACCCTAACCCTAACCCCAAAATTTAAGTTATAACCTTAACCCTAATTGAACATCAATTTAACCCTAACAATAATTAAATCTTAACCCTAATTAAAGCTTAACCCTAACACTATTAAATCCCAACTCTAACCCTAACCCTAATTGAATTCTAACCCTAAACTTTATCTTAATTCTAATCCTAACCCTAACTATAACCCTAATTTTAATTTCAATCATGACCATAATTATCACTCTACTTATAATTCTAATTTTAACACTAACCCTAAATCTAATAGCTACCTTAATTTTAACTATATTATGAATTGAACCCTAACCTTCGCTAAAACCTAACCCTAAGTAACTCCTAACCATTATCCCAACCCTAACCCTAACCTTTACCCCAAGCTTTATTGTATAACCCTACCTTAATTGAACCCTAACCCTAATTGGATAATAATCTTAATTGATCCATATCCCTAACACTATCCCTAATTTAACCTTAACACTAATTGTAGCCTTTATTTAACCAAAATCACCCTAACCCTAACTCCAAACTTCATTTTAGAACTCCAATTGAATTGTAACCCTTATTAAATCCTCATCATAATCATAAAATAATTCTAAATAACAATAAATACATCAATAATAATGATAAATTTATATAAATTATTTTTTATTTTTACCAAAAAGTTACATGATAATGTAATTCTTAATTACATTGGTTTTTTAAATATTTAGATAAGCTATTTTTTAATATATTAATTTAAAAACTATTTTTAAACTTATTTTTAAACCCTAACTATAACTCCAACCCTAACCCTAAACCTGACCCTAACCCAAATCCTAACCCTAACCCTAACCATCAACCTAATCCTAACCCTAACCCTAACCTTCACCCTAATTCTAACCCTAACCCTAACCCTCACCCTAATCCTAACCCTAACCCTCACCATAATTCTAATCCCAAACCTAACCCTAACCCTAACCCTAACCCTAAACACTAAGCCCTAAACCCTAACACAATCCTAATGCTAACCCTAACCCTAACCCTAACTCTAACCATAATTAAACCCTAACTATAATCCTAATCCTAATCCTAACCTAATTAAACCCTAACCCTAACCATAACCTTAATCCTAATTCTAATCCTAATGTTAACCCTAGCCCTAACCCTAACCTGAACCCTAACCCTAACCCTAATTAAATCCTAATTGTAACCCTAAACTTAAGCCTAAGCCTAATTGTAATCCTAACCCTTACCTTAACCCTAATACTAACCTTAACCCTAAACAAAATTAATAAACCTAACCCTAGTAACCTTAACCCTAATTCTAATCATAGCCCTAACCCTAATCCTAATCCTAACTCTAACCCTAATTATACCTTAACCCTAACCCTAACTCTAATCCTAACCCTAACCCTCACCCTAACCCTCACCCTAACCCTAATCCTATTCATGATGATAAACCTAACCCTAACCCTAATCCTATTCATGATGATAACCCTAACCATAACCATAACCGTAATCGTAACACTAACTTGAACCTAACCCTAACCCTAACCATAACCATAGCCCTAACCCTAACCCTAACACTAACCCTAACCCTAACTTTAATCCTAACCCCAACCCTAACCCTAACCTATATCCCTATTCATGATGATAAACCTATTTGTGATGATAACCCCAACCCTAATCCCAATTTTAACTCTAACCCTAACCAAATCACTATATTTTATCATTTATAAACCTATCCCTAACCATAACCATAACCCTAACCCTAACCCTAACCCTAACCCTAACCCTAACCCTAATCCCTATTCATTATGATAAACCTATTTGTGATGATAACCCCAACCCTAATCCCAATTTTAATTCTAATCCTAACCAAATTAGTATATTTTATCATTTATAAACCTATTCCTAACTTTAAACATAACCCTAACCCTAGCCCTAACCGTAATCCCATTTTGTGATGATAAACCTATTCGTGATGATAACCCCAACCCTAACCCTAACCCTAACCATAATCCCTATTCATGATGATAAACCTATTCGTGATGATAACCCTAACCCTAACCATAACCATAACCCTAACCCTAACCTTAATCCTAACCCTAACCATAATCTTATTCATGATGATAAAGCTAACCCTAATCCTAACCCTAACACTAAACCTAACCCTAATCCTATTCGTGATGATAACCCTAACCCTAACCATAACCATAACCATAACTCTAACCCTAATCATATTTGTGATGATAAACCTAACCCTAATCCTAACCCTAACACTAACCCTAACCCTAATCCTATTTGTGATGATAAACCTAACCCTAATCCTAACCCTAACACTAACCCTAACCCTAATCCTACTCATGATGATAAACCTAACCCTAATCCTAACCCTAATCCTATTCATGATGATAAACCTAACCCTAATCCTAACCCTCACACACACCCTAACCCTAATCCTATTCGTGATGATAACCCTAACCATAACTATAACCCTAACCCTAACCCTAACCATAACTATAACCATAACTATATCCCTAACCCTAACCCTAACTCCAATCCCTATTCATGATGATAAACCTATTTGTGATGATAACCCCAAGCCTAATCCCAATTTTAACTCTAACCCTAACCAAATTACTATATTTAATCATTTATAAACCTATCCCTAACTAACCGTAACCATAACTATAACCCTAACCCTAACACTAACCATAATCCTAACCCTAACCCTAACCTTAATCCCTATTCATGATGATAATCCCAATCCTAATCCCTAATTTAACTCTAACCCTAACTAAATTACTATATTTTATCATTTATAAACCTATCCCTAACCATAACCATAACCCTAACCCTAACCCTAATCCCTATTCATGATGATAAACCTATTTGTGATGATAAGTCCAACTCTAACCCTAACCCTAATGTAACCAAATATTTATTTTAGAATTGTAATTAAACCCAATTAAAAAGACAATTGTTTTTTCATCTTTTTTATTATTTTATTTCTATTCTTTTTGTTTCATGAAATCTCTTTCATTTTTATTTTTTATATTAAACTATATATTTAAGTTGCTATAATTTTGTAAAATAAAATCTTTACTAAAGCTTGAAATTTACAATTTCTCTTTACACATACTTTCTTAATTTTGAATAAAATAAAATATGAATGAATTTATTCCTTTTAGAAATATTTTCATTTTTAAAAAATATTAATATTTTTTTTATGTTTTAAATATATTCACTCATAAACATATTTTTATGTGTAATAGTAACTTTAGGATATTTTCTTTTTATTTAATTTGTAATATATATATTTTTAAAGATTTTCAATATTTTTTAATTTTAAATACATTAATTTAGAAACGGAATTTTCCATGAAATAGTAAATTTAGAAAAGTTCTTTAACTTAATTTTTTTAATTTTAGAAACTTCTATATAAAAAACCTCAAGAGATATCTTGTTTTAATATGATATTGAATATTTAATTTTACGTATATACTAATTTATTTGTTTCTTTTATTTCAAAAAAGTAGGTAGCTCTTCATAATGTCACAAGTTTTTCATCACAAGTTTAAATAGTTGTTTTAGTTAATCTCAACTTTGATTTTCAGATTAGAAATATTTTTGTTTTTTGTTCATGTTTTGTTATTGTTAACCTCAACTTTGATTTTCAAATTAGAAATATTTCTACCTCTTTTTCATGTTTTGTTATTGTCAACCTCAACTTTGAATTTCAAATTAGAAATATTTCTTCCTTTTTACCATGTTTTGTTATTGTTAATCTCAACTTTAATTTTCAAATTAGAAATATTTCTGCCTTTTTACCATGTTTTGTTATTGTTAATCTCAACTTTAATTTTCAAATTAGAAATATTTCTACCTTTTTATCATGTTGCAACACTTTGAAATTATAATAATAAATAGAAAATAAATAAGATTGTTCACCATTAATTGTTCAACAAAAATTGAAACTTTCTATAAATTTTCAATAATTTATGGTAACATAAATACAACCCATATGAAATCTAATTTGAAATTTAGAAATCAAACCACTTTTGATTGAACTTAAAAAAAAAAGCATTTGGAATTTTCAAAACCAATATGTGAATCCTCCAACCAGTGGAATGGATGTAATTTTGAAAGCGGAAGCAATTTGGGAATTGACGATGAAGTCAATCGACATGGGTAATTGGTTTTATAAAAACCTCATTTAAAAAAAACTAGTATCTTAGAAATTCAAGATTTCAAATATAGCTCAATTCAACATTTCAAACATAGCTCAATTTACTTCTATGTACGAACTATGCAATGATTAAACAAACGATGCACAAGTGGCGAATCTTAGCCAAACTTCGTAAATGCCACAACACATAATTCACAAAGATTGTTCAAAATTTTGGGATAAACAAACCGAATTATTATATATGACACCATGCCACATAATACGGGATATTAATATTCAAAATACACAATAGATAAAATATGAAAGGTCTCCATTAAATTTGAATGTCATTGACAGTAAAATAAAACCCATGCATCCTCCAAGTACTCTATAAAGCATAAAACCTACTAAAAATAATTTCGCCCCTTTCTTTGCAAACGCCTCGTGCACTTCTTCTCTTAAGTATTACTATAGAAGAAAGAGAATATATAAAATGCTTCATTAATAAAATCCTCTTCCGCTTAAATCAAGTAATTATTTGATCAAGTTCGAACCAAATGCTTCTACATCCCTGCATGCAACAACTTCAAAAGCAATACCAAATTTTACACATTCTAAAAAAATTACTCACTGCAAAAGTTCCATACCCGATAAATACATAGCCTTTTAGAAGAAGGAACTGTGCATGGCATGGTATAAAATCATTTAATGTAAACAGCGCAATAAATTTGTCAAGTTAGGGAAATTCTCTCTAGACTGAGCTACTTAGAAGAAAACCGGTAGATCTGTTACACAGTATAATTAATCCACCATGATAATAAATAGTGCACCAGTTGGTCCACCAACAGTGTAGCATTGTAGGGCTCTGTAATTGTGTCCAACACTTTCAGAGAAGTAAACATAGAGAAATTGAGCATCACACAGTCGAGATACTCCTCTCTGATCTTCGATATAAACAACGTTCGATCCTGTGCCTCTGCCGAGCGAATGGCACACCTGAAACTGTAAAAAAAACACAAAACAAAAACTAAAAAATAGAGCTACAAATCTAGAGTTTCTAGGATTTGAACCTTTAGAGCAAGACTGGAAACCTGAATGCACCTTGTAGATAGTCGCAATTCTCAGCATCCTTGCACATGACATCCAGGACTGCATCAATGAGCTCGACACCCTTGGTGTAATGGCCCTTAGCCAAATTATTTCTGGTGCGAGACTACGTAAAGATGAAATTGTCCAAATCCTCCTTCTCACTGGCTGGATTTTCTAACCAGGGAAACGACAATGGTAAGTATAGTCTTCTAAAAAGTAGAACAAATTCTGATTTTGCATCGATAGATATAAGTATAAAACAGCTTACTCTTCCACTCTCCGCAGTTATGTAATGCCAGCCGTAGGTGACTTGTAACGTATTAATCTTCGAATTCCATTAATCACTATCATACAGGGGTTACCAAAAAGAAAAGCAAGGCCGATAATCATTAAAAAGTAGCATTTTGTTATAAATTTAAGATGATATTCATTGTTGAGAAAGAGAGCAAGGTGAAGTTGAAATGGTGAGTGGAGAAGTATAAGATTCCTGACGTTACGTTACAGTGGAGACAATTCTTTAACGTAACCGCCAACACAAACCATGACTTCCCTTGCTGATTTCGAAAATGGCTACTTTGCAAGTGTTACATGAGTCGGTCTGTAGTGGATGGGTAGAGTGGAGTAGAGAAAGCATAGAGCAAACAATTTTTTTCAAGAAAATACAATCCAGGAAGATAACAAGGAGGGTAATGAAGAAATCAAAAGCAATACAATACAAATCATATTCTAATAGTTTGATAGCAGTGAAACATACCTCTGCCGGTGATTCCATAATCTGAACTTCTCTATCCCAATCCCTTTGTGCCAACCTTGCTAGCAACAATAGAAATCAATATTCTCCCAGTCCGAATCATAATCTAAAAATGCACAGCAACATATAAGCATGCAGCAATAAACTAAGATATCTCAAATGTGAAGCTCCGAGAAAAAATAACATACCTCTGCAATTTGAAATTCTCTCAACCAAGTTTCGTACCTGCACAATCTACAATTCTCTCTTCTTTATAATTTCTTCCATCGTGTGTTTTCCACTCCCATCGACGGACCCTTCCACTTCCATTGGTTACTCTTCCACTCCTCCACTACCATTTTTTTGGAATGGCCACTCTTCGACTGCCCACTACTGCCACCGTTTTTGTAACTAATCAGCTTTCTTTTTTATGTACACGGGTTCTTAAACTCTTATGTGACTGTAGAACACCTCTGGGCATAAATATGGTAATCCTCTAAAGCCAACCAGGGATAGAGCCTTGTTGCTAATCAAGCATCCATAGCCTCGACAAGGTTATCTCTATAATTCCCCCCAAACATAGCTCTATTGCCAACCAAGTGTCTATAGCCCTGGTAGAGATATCTCGATAGCCTAAAGAGTTTATTTTTTTTATAGTTATTGCAATGATAGCTCATTTTTTCTCTTTTGATGTTTCAATGATAGCTCATTTTTCTCTTTAAATATTTCAATGATAGCTCATTTTCAACTTGTAGGCAATGAAGCCTGCTATTAGGTTGGGAATTACAGTGGTAGCGAAGGTTACCTTTTTATTTTTCATTCAATGCAAATCCCTTCATCAATTCATTATTTCCTAAAAAATTCATTTAATAATTCCCTGATGGTGAGTATTTCCAACTAAATTTTACCAATTTATGCCAAATCCTAGCTAACTACAACTCGCTATATGTTAGAAGATATGCATAAATTAAAATTTAGCAATGAACAATTTAATCACCAAATTTAAATCTAAATTTAGAACCATTAGTAACCACCCTTCCGATTAAAATTATATGGCAACTGCTAAATACTCGGATAACACTTCCGATTTGACAATGTTGCACCTCATTAATGAATCAAGAATGTCATGATGACATTGAAACATGATCACATTATTTTGCATTCAATTCACATGCCTTACTTCACACGTATTACTTCTTTCAAATTACCCAGGTGATGATGTATGTTGCCTTACTAGTTTCATATTCCTTTGTACTCTGCACACATAAGCACCTCCATAATTAATACAACTTAAGAAAAAAACATGAAATGAACACTATTAACTCTGAAATGTTCAACTTGCTTGATTCACAATCTTCGTACTGCTCAAATTTGAAGTAATTTATCACCAACCTTGTGTAAAGAATTAATTTGATTTAACATTCCACTCTAAAGATAATTATTTAGTTGCCACCTTCCTTATGATTTTCAAGACTTCACTCGAGGCAACTATGTACTGCAACTTCCTCACGACTTTCTATAAATTCCACACTTCTCGAATTCTTTTACATTTTTACTTAGCATTTTGTTATTATGCATTTCTTGCTCTGCTAGTTCTTGCTTGCCTCTAGGTTATGGATACTCCAATTTTCCTGGCATGCTCTCGCCACCAGAATGTTTTCTTAGGAAGCATCACACTGAAAAGGCTTGAAATGGTTTTCTTCATTCGGGCTTCCAGTTTCACTGTACCAAAATTGTGCTTAGTTATTGGGGAAAAGTATGTAGAATCCAACTGCTACTTTTGCTTTTACTGCAACGTGGCTTCTCATTTTGTAGCATCACTTCTGGATATTGGGCTTCCTATGGAAGATGTTCACTTGGCTTACAATTTAATAGTAAGGCATAAATATTTGGAGAATTTGGATACTATTTTATCTGTTGCACACCTGACCATCAAAATCGCTTCCATGAATGATACTCCTCAGTTCCTGGAACATAAGGAAGTGGTTCCACTCTGGCCTTTCCTCATTGACCTCCATATTCGTGACTTTGAAATTCACCGAGAACTCACCTACATAGGTTATTTGGCCATGATAGATGAGGAATACCATATCAACTAAATGGCTATTACTACCTATAGCTCAACTTACTCTTTTTTGACTTTTTTTTATTTTCTGAAGCAAGAATTTTGATACCCATGTATATGCATGATTTACACACACATATATATAGCTTTGTAGTACATCTTAAAGCATGTATTTACTATGCATGGTTTTATCATTTTCATTTTACAACATAATTTTACAAATTTTTGGATTAACTCTCATGTGTAAGATAAGTTAAGCAAAATTTGCTAATTCAATGGCCAAACAAAAAGAAAACAAAAGGGACAACAAAGAAAACAAAAAGCAAAACAAAACAAACCCTATGAAAATAAAACTAACCCTAACTAACCAAACCTCTAATTTAACAAACGATTAACCTTGACAAAATAACTTATTTTAATTTCAATGACTATTTCCATTGTTGTTTTGGTTCGAATTACAAGTTTATCCTTAAATTCATTCAAAGAAATTTCAAGAGTTCTATTGTAACAATGAATTATTCTAAATTTTTAGCATTTAATAATCATAAATTCAAAGGTATACTTACCAATGACTTGACTCATATGTATGAAAATGACCTCACTAAAGGTCAATTGCACACACTTTGTCTGATGCGACTATACTCTACCTTCTCCCAACCCTAGTTCATGGTTTGTCTCTGTACTCTATTTATTTCCATGAACAGTTGTATCCATTTATCGACTTTCTTCTCTGAAATCTTCGTGTCTTTGGTCTTGTCTTCACTTTTCACTTTGTTAGAACAAGATATATCACAATTTATATTATTATCAGAGAGAAAAATTAAAATTTTGATACTCTGTATCTTGCATAAAATCAGGGAAATTTCCTTTTTTAACTTGTGAATTTTTAACTTGGAGAAAAATACATGCGTCTCCATGTATTGGCTAATTTTTTAATATTTCCAATTCCACTAGCATTACACGCATTTCTCGTTAACGATTCCTTTCTTCTAGCAATTAGAACTTTTTCTTTTAACAGAATCACTTTACACATGGCCAAACTTACCCTAGTTAAAAGAAAATCACAATCAAGTTCACTGTGATTAGTTGTATCATGAATTCTACACTCGGTGACTCTACCAAAGGTGAATAAACTCAAAGGATGTAATCTTTAGTTAAAAATTTTCCAAAGTTTCTCAATATCCATATTAAAACACTAGCTTGCACTCAACATTCGCTTTACAAGCTTTCTCCCTTGAAATTAGGACTAATACAAAATTCAAAATACGACCTCCTTCTAGCACCAGTTCATGTTGATAGAAATGTTACTCACAACAACAGGGCAAATAAATTCTTCATAGAAAAATAATGAAGAGTCTATCCTTCTTGAAATAAATAACCAAAGACAACCCTAGGGGATCCATATGATAGGAAAAAGGTTGGCTTAGTTCAATCCCAAGTCTCTGGTAGTCAGGTCTTGACAGTACTAGGTTCACTTTAGGTTATGATGTGATATTGCTATTAATCTCAAAGGGAATATGGTTGTTTTAAATCATATGTATTATCCACTGGATTTTAGTTAAATCACAAAATAATATCATGAAATCGAAAGATTTGAAATAATATTTCTTGAACATCAATAATTTTGCTATCACTTAAGTAGATTTAGCTTTAAGCATTCAACAATTTCATAGGAAACAAAATATTTTCAATAAATTTTCATTCATTTATCTATTTTTTTGAATTTTTTTCCAAAATTCAACATCTATTCTAAAAGAAATCATAAAAATAATGAAAATTAAAATTTCTCCCAATTATTCTCCACACATGCCCCAAAGAATTAACCAAATCGAAGCAAACCACTTTACACTTCACCAAAATTATACACAGTTGTAGATAAAATGATGCAAGCTTTTAAAGAGAGGAGTTTTAGTTTGGACACTGAGTAGGTTTTGCATGCACCCTTAAAAAACATAGCACACAATCTTGTTCGGTTGAACTAACAAAACTAGCTACAAAGATTCCTAAGATAGGTAGCTATCAACTTGGCTTCAATATTGATTAATATCTATGTGCATACAAGTTTTTAGACCATAATAATTCAGAAAATAGGAAAAAAGAACAAAACTTAGAGAAGTTTTGGCTCTTCTGGTATCCACAAATTCTAAACTTAACTTAAAAAGAAAGATCCTTTGGCCTTTTATAGAAGCAAGGCACAAATAGGATAAGACAAATATATGAGAGGAAATCCAAGGGATGAATCACATCAAGGCACGTGGAATGTGGTGATTGGTAAGAGAATTGCAATTGAAGTCAACGAAAGTCAACTATGATCACATGTTGAAGCACTTCAGGCTTTAATCTTTTATCTTTAGGGTTCCTTCTTAGAACCAAAAAATTTCGCTCAAACAAAATGTAGGAACTTCCCATACATCCAAAATGATCAAGTGGAATTTCCGTTCCTACATTCAGGTTCCTCCTCGATTTGAACATTCCAGGAATGATTGATCCCTGAAATGGATACACTCTTCTACTGCATACCTAAACCCTAGAGTTCCAGTTTTTTGGTATCCGGTGTATCTTTTCAACAAACTTTATCGCAGCA
>VDFB02363784.1:0-27468 GCA_007258455.2 Sequoia sempervirens | reverse complement strand
ATTAATGTTGGATTTATTATTTCATTAATTAAATAATATAAATTATTTAATTAACATTAGAAGAATTAATAGAAATGATTTAATTAATTAAATAATATAAATTATTTAATTAACATTAGAGAAATGAATGGAAATGATTATGAATTTAATTAAATAATATAAATTATTTAATTAACATTAGAGGAATGGATGGAAATAATTTAATTAATTAAATAATATAAATTATTTAATTAACATTAGAGGAAGGGATATAAATGATTTAATTAATTAAATAATA
The DNA here is from genome assembly GCA_007258455.2 of Sequoia sempervirens. Lineage (NCBI taxonomy): Eukaryota > Viridiplantae > Streptophyta > Pinopsida > Cupressales > Cupressaceae > Sequoia > Sequoia sempervirens. Next base: position 27,191 of record VDFB02363784.1, on the reverse strand, counting down.
TAAATTATTTAATTAACACTAGAGGAATGGATGGAAATGATTATGAATTTAATTAAATAAATAAAATTTATTTAATTAAATAGATGATGATATGGGTACCTATGGCAAAGCATGCTACAAAATGTCTAAATGATGCAATGTTGTGACAAGGTGTCATAAGAGGACAATTTTTTGATGTCTATAGATAATAATAAAGGATTACAACTGATGATGAGGTGGGGGTATAACAAGAATGAAAAGCTAGGAAAAAATGAAAACGGTTGGCTATAACTCATTCTTCTTGAGAGACATCCAAAGAGTCTTGGCTTAGGATGTACTACTAGCCAGGTGACCCTTATCGGCAAGGGTACTTCTAATAAATAGGTTGATGATTCCTCTTGGTTACAAACATCACATGACACTACCCTAGATGAATTTCAACTTAACATTGCTAACTTGTTTAAGGATACCTCTATCTTTATGATAAGCACAACATATTTTACCCAAAATGGCCAAACCTTTGAAATAAGATTAGTATATCCCCAATTGATCGACTAGGACTAATAAGGACCACCAATTCTAGATATGCTTGAAAATGATGAAGCAATCTTGGAATTTATGGGACTCTGAAACAACTTACCATGTGGGGATCATAAAGTTGGATTTGATATAGAGCTAGAAACACATGCATACTATGGGGAGACGATTGAATCCCTCAATTGCAAAATTGATGACATGAGAATAACATGTAGGTCTTTAAGTGAAAACCACACTGGCACTTTTAGATCACAAAATATTAAAAAAAGGACACAAATTAAGGTGAAAACCTCTCAAGGGTGCCAGAGGATGAGGGATTCAATATCCCCCTAAGTGCAATACATCCAAAGAAATCAATAGTGCTAGCATAGAAAGCAACTCCAGTGAATGTGGGAATAATGAACGCACCTAAGATAACCTTCTATGTTGAATAATTGTTAGATGAAGAACAAAAAAACATGGTAGTGTTCCTTAAAGAGAAAAGACAAAAAATTGCATGGTCATACATAGATATGCCTGGGCTTGATCCTAAAGTGGTTGTACATCACTTAACAGTCTATCCTAAAGCAAAACTAGTGAAACAAAAATTGAGAAAGATGTGCCCTCAAATAGCATTACTAGTCAAGTTGGAATTATAGAAGTTCCTTGATGTCAGCTTTATCCAACCAATCAACTATCCTAAGTGGGTTTCCAACCTAGTACTAGTCTACAAACCCACTGGGGGAATCAAAGCATGCATAGATTTTAGCAACTTAAACAAAGCATGTTAAAAATATGATTTCCCTCTTCCCAACATCGACATCATTATCAATTTAATGGTAGGACATGAAATATTATCACTCATGGATGGATTTTCAAGCTATAACCACATCATGATCACTAAGGAGGACCAAAATAAAACTACATTCACTTTTCCATGGGGAACATACTATTGGAACATGATTTCATTTGGGCTAAAGAATGTTGGAGCAACCTATTAGAGGGTGATGACCCTAATCTTTCATGATATAATCCATAAAACAATCAAAGACTATGTGGATGATGTTTTGGCCAAATCAAAGACAAGGAAAGGGAACATAGAGGTATGGGGACCAATCTTTGATAGACTCAAAGAGTATAAGGTACGACTGAATCTTTAAAAAGTGTGTCTTTGGGGTAACATCAGGCAAGCTTCTTGGCTACATAGTGCCACAAAGAGGGATTGAGATAGATCAAACAAAGGTAAAAGCAATATTAGACATGGAGCCACCAAAAAAATTAACACAAATGAGAGAGCTACAAGAAGGTTACAATCCATTACGAGATTCATAGCGTAACTGTCAGACAAGATCCACCCTTTCTCACATCTTCTCCATAAAGGAATAACATATAAGTGGGATGAGAAGTGTAATAAATCCTTTTACCAAATCAAGGACTACCTATTATCACCTTTAGTTCTCATGCCACCAATACCAAACAAGTCATTGATCCTATACATCTTAACTACATCAGTGGCACTAGGTGCTCTTCTAGCCCAATATGATTAAATGAGAAAAGAAAAATTCTTCTATTATATCAGTAGGACCTTGGTAGGCTATCAAATGAATTACTGGTCCATTGAGAAGGCATTCTTATTAGTGGTATTTGTTCAAAAAAAAATTAGGCATTACATGCATGCACATAAAATTAAGCTTATTGCTAAGATAAACCCATTAAAATATCTATTTTCCAAAGCAACTCTCACTGGGTGAATGGCCAAGTGGGTAATTGATGTAGTGCTAGGAGGATCACAATTCAACTCAACCAATCATTCAAAGAAATGATACAAATTTCTTTCTCTTACGAATTCTTGGCTTAATTTGAAATAACACAATTGAGAAATCATCAACAATGAAAAAAATGCAACAAACTTGATTCACTTGACAACTTTCATAAAATTATTCATCTTAAACAATGATTAAGTGCATTCTAGATCATATTGGAAACATTGCCATGGCAGCCCAAAATTTAATGCAAAAAATTGTCATTAATAACTTTCATAAAATAAATAATGAATCCAATCACTTCAGTGATATTGCAGATAACATAATTATAGAATTTTCCTCCAATTTTTGTGAAGATCCAACAGTGGAAAAGAAATTTATTACATTTTTCCCAAAACTGCAAACCCTAGGTAGGGTTCATACTTGCCCTCACAAAAATAGTCATAACTTATTCAAATATTAATGAAATTTGATGATAATTGAAGAAAATTAAATTAGATTCACATGGAAACAAAATACAATAGGTTTTAGATCAAAATATATAATGTACAATCCGTACCATCACATTTTTCAGACTGCAAATTCTGCACAATATTGTTAGAATAGGGCAGTCTCACCAAAATAGTCATATCTCCCACAAAACTCAATAAAATTCAGTGAGTAAAAAATACTTGTAAACTAGAAACAAATATATTTCCATCCATATATGATACTCCATGATATGAGTCCATAATATTCCATACAATGCACAACTTCAGCCTAAAAACAATGTAAGAATCAGAAAATGCACACAAAATTTAAGATTTTTATTCATCAAACTTTTTAAAAAAAGTCTCCAATCCCCAATTCAAGTTTTGGAGGGTTTATTTATACATTTACAACCAGAAAAAACTATTTTCAACTACCTTTTGATTAGTTTGTTGACAAAACACCTTAATGACACTTTTTGACAAGTTGCTTGACAACTTTCTTGAGCAACTTTTACAATTTTTACAATATGGAACAACTTTAAACATTATTTGACAAATGACTTAAGATATGTATTCCTAAGACTCAAACACCTCTAAAATGGTTTGATAAACCTTATTATAAGACCCAATACACAAAATAGAGCAACTATTTACAAATGGCCTCAAGGAGGCAAGAAATCAAACAGGTTCTCCTGCACCAAACTCCTAGGGGAAAAATAATTCAAGCCCCTTTGAATTGTCTTCTTCCTAATCTTCCAGTTCCTTTACACTTTTTCCTTCATCTTGGCAATTATCCCTGGGTCTTTCTTTCTCTTCTTCTTATACCACCTCTTCTTCATCATCTTCTCAACTTCTAGGCTCCAAAACTCCATTTCTTGTGTATAAACCTCAGTAGCATCATCTATATCTTCATTCTCATCATTAGAGTACCATATAACAACCTGTTCACCATAACCATAACCTGTATCATACTCTTGCAAACCTTCATATACCTCATTAGCAAAAAATTCTGCAACATCTTTATTAACAACCTTATTATCAACAACATATTGAGTGTCAATACCAACTTTATCATCAACATCAACAACCTTATCTACTTGTTCATCAACTAAAATTTCATCAACTAATTGATTATGAACAACCATATCATTTACCTCAACATCAATATGTTCATCAACAAACACAATTGGAATATCATACATCTCAACTTGTAACTTACTTTTCTCAACAAAATTTACCTCTACCTCATTTTCTGCCATCCTTGCTTGTCTTTGATTTCTTTGAATAATCTTTTTGATGGGCCACACAACTCTCTCCTTCACTGTCAAATGCCGACTTGTAGCTTGCATATACAACTTTTTCAATTCAGCCTTCTATCTTTCTATCTTCTTACTGAGTTCCTCTAGTGCTTTCCTAAATTCTTGATCCTTCTTCTTTTGATTTTCCTTTTCCTCTTTTCTTTTCCTCTCTTCTTCTTTCTTCTTCCTTCTTTGAGAATCCTCATCCTGCAAACATCTTTCCAATCTTCTCAACAAATCCATCTTCACAAGAAATTCCCTCCTTTCTTCCACTTCACCTTGCCTCACCTAGGAAATCATGTTCCTTCCTCAACCTACACAACACAATGCACAACCACAACCACAAGCGCAACCAAAAACATAAACTCTTCTTCTACCCAGACCTTACTGAAATCTGATACCAATTTGATGCAATGCTAGGAGGATCACAATTCAACTCAACCAATCATTCAAAGAAATGATACAAATTTATTGCTCTTAGGCATTCTTGGATTACTTTACAATAACACAATTGAGAAATCATCAACAATGACAAAAATGCAACAAACTTGATTCACTTGACAACTTTCATAAACTGATTCATCTCAAACAATGATTAAGTGCACAATAGATCATATTGGAAACATTGCCATTACAACCCACAGTTTAATGCAACAAACTGTCATTAATAAATTTCAGAAAACAAATAATGAAGCCAATCACTTTAGTGAGATTGAAGATAACATAATTATAGACCTTTTCTCCAATTTTTGTGAAGATCTAAAGGTGGAAAAGAAAGTTATTGCATTTTTCCCAAAACTGCAAACCCTAGGTAGGGTTCATACTTGCCCTCACAAAAATGGTCATAACTTATTCAAATCTTAATGAAATTAGATTCACATGGAAAAAAAATTCAATTAGTTTCAAATCAAAATAGAGACTGTATAATCTGTACCATCACATTTTTCAGACTGCAAATTCTACACAATATTGTTAGAATAGGGAAGTCTCACCAAAATAGTCATATCTCCCACAACACTCAATAAAATTCAATGAGACAAAAAGAATTGTAAACTAGAAACAAATATATTTCCATCCATATATGATACTCCATGATATGATTCCATAAAAAAGTCGTACAATGCACACCTTCAGCCTGAAAATAATGTAAGAATTAGAAAATGCACACAAAATTTAAGATTTCCATTCATCAAACTTCAAAAATAATGTCTCTAACCCCCAATTCGAGTTTTGGAGGGTATATTTATACATTTCCAACCAAAAACAACTATTTTCAACTACCTTTTGATTAGTTTGTTGACAAAACACCTTAATGACACTTTTTGACAAGTTGCTTGACAACTTTCTTGAGCAACTTTTACAATTTTTACAATATGGAACAACTTTAAACATTATTTGACAAGTGACTTAAGATATGACTTCCTAAGACTCAAACACCTCTAAAATGGTTCGATAAACCTTATTATAAGACCTAATACACAAAATAGAGAAACTATTTACAAATGGCCTCATGGAGGCAAGAAATCAAATAGGTGCTCCTACACAAGTAATGATCTTGATAGAGTTTGACATAGAATATGTGGAGTAGAAGGTTATAAAAGGATAGGTCATTGCAGATCAACTAGAAAAATTACCCATTTATGTAGAGAATCCTTTGATGTCTGAGTTTTCTAATGAGTCAATCTTTCTCCTTAATACAACAGATCAATGTAAAATGTACTTTGATGGATCATATACCCAACATGGATCATGAGTGGGCATTCTCTTTATCACCCCTCAAGGTGATTGTATTTCAAATTCATACCAGTTATAATTTCCATGTACCAACAATATTGTTGAGTATGAAGCTCTAATAATAGGCTTAGTAATAGCAGTCCAATGGTAGATAGAGGAGTTAAAATTCTATGGAGACTCAGCTAATTTTTAACCAAGTCAATGATGACTACCAAACTAGGGATGATAAAGTCACTCCTTATAAGAAGATGGTGGAAAGTATTAAGAAATTCTTCATTGATATAACCTTTGAGAAAATACCTCGTGTAAACAATTGAGTAGAAAATGCCATGGCGACAATTGGGTCTTTATTAGACATGTCACATAATGTCCTTCAATGTGAATTCTTGGTAGAATAGCTTCTTGTACCAACTTTTGAAATACCTGAATCTAAATTTGTGTGTGTAATCATTATTCCTAGTTCTCTGTGGTATCACAATATATTCACCTATCTTAGCAAAGGTACACTCCCATATGATATCACCTCTAACCTTAAGAAAACCTTCATTAAGAAGGAATCCCAGTTCATCATCTTAAGTGATATCCTATATCATAGAAGTATCGAGGGGACATTACTACGATGTCTCAACCAAGAGGAAGCCTTGAACACCTTAATAGAAATATATAAAGGCATTTGTGGTTCCCATTCTAGTGGTATAACCTTATCCAAAAAACTATTGAGGACGGGATATTACTGGCCAACCATGGAAAGAGAATCTCATCAGTATGTGTAGAAATATATCCAGTGTCAACAACATGGAGATCTAATCTATGCTCCAGCTCAGGAGCTCTAGCCAATTGCCACACCTTGGCATTTATCATAGTGAGGGTTTGACCTCATAGGAAGGATTACCCCCACCTCATCTAATGGCCATAAATTCATCATCATGGCCACTAAGTACTTTACAAAGTGGGTAGAAGTTATTGCTATTACTTATAGAATGGGGAAATAGATCTCCAAGTTCATCCTGAACTACCTCATTTTATGCTATGGTGTTCTACAAGCCCTTATCTCAGATAACATAACACCCTTCAAGAATTTGGATGTAAGAGAGTTATGCCAAAAATTCAGCATCCAAAATCATTTCTTTACCCCCTATTTCCCCTAGGGAAACGGTCAAACTAAGGCTACAAACAAGTCCATACTAAAATTACTAAAAAAGATAGTAAATGAAGTTGGTCGTGACTGTAATTATAGTTAAACCCTACCCTATGGGCCTCCTGAACTAGTATCTACACACATGTACCCCTTTCTCCTTATTCTATGGATCAGAAGCCATCCTACCTATTGAGGTTGAACTTCCCTCATTGTGAGTATCACTAAAGAATCTGATCACTGATGAAGAATATAGGGTGTCTTCATTGAATGAGTTACAATTATTGGATGAGCATCATCTTGATGCCTTAAATCATTTACAAGTAGACCAAAACTGACTAAAATGAAGCTACAACAAGAAGATCAAGAGTCGGTCATCTAGGTGGGAGATCTTGTCCTCAAGTAGAATTTGAAGAATGTTCCAGATCAAAACAGAAAAGGAAAGTTTGAGCCCAATTGGTTGGGCCCATTTTTTGTCACAACAAGCTATAGATCAAGAGCTTACCAATTATCAAAGCCCGAAGAACCCTTGCAGGATCCAATCAACAGTCTACATCTCAAAAAAAATTATGCCTAGGCATGAAGAGTGTAAATCTGCAAAAAAAAGAAAAAGGATTAAAAATAATAAAGAAAAAAATTGTCCTATAGTGAAAACCACTTCGATGGCACTTTGCACAAGTACCTTGGTGAAAACCTGGTAAACATGTACCTTGCATAAATAAGCACCTCCATCTATCTTTGGCTCTTTAGCTTATCATGCTTTGCATTGCATCCATCCATCACATCACTGATCGTATTTATTCCATCACCCATCTGCATCTGTGTCATAGCTTAATATTGTGTATCATATTCCCCTATAGTATTACCTAACATATTCCTATGTTTAGTTTTCCCTCCCTCTATGGAGGTAGTATATCACATCACACTTGGGAAAATTTGTTATGCTTGCATTGGATTGGGTTCTTATATATCTTGAGGTTATTCAAAATCTCATCAAAATCCCTAAAACATTTATAAAATAATCAAAATCAAAAAACACTTGCAAAATAAAGAAAAACCAAAAACATCAAAATATTGTACAACCAAAATCCAAAAACATTAGGAAAATTTTAAAGTCAAAATCCAAAACATCCAAAACGTATCAAAAATGCCAAAATAGGTCAAAAAGTCAAAAAATAAAAAACATTACCTTGTCAAACTACATTGTCTTTGAGCTTGAACCTAGGAAAGGTCATCACTGATGTGCCCTTGAGACACTTTAGGTTAGGAGTCCATCACAATAAGTTGACAATCCATAAAATGTTCATATCACCATCAATAAATGGTAACTGATCAATTAATTCAGTCGAACTAAGTGGTCTTTGCGTGTATAATGCAGGCAAGGCTAATCTTTGATAAGCCCTTGAGGCCCTAGGTCATTCCCCTTTAGGTCTTGGTCAAAACTCAAAAATAGAAAAACACTTGAAAAACTTGAAAAAACTCAAAACACTGGAAAATATGGAAACTCCTAAATAGCCTCAAATAATCGAAAACCAAAACATTGACATAAACATTCAAAAAGACCAAAAATATCCTCAACGCATTAGAAAATGTTAAAAACATTGAAATATTCCATAAAATCCCAAACCCATCCATCTTGTTTCACTTTCACCCACAACAAACCTTCATCCATAATAAATCAATTGTCATCATCAATCTTTGGGAAAACAAGTAGAGAACAAGTATGGCAAGTTGCAAAGTGTGAACCTAAATGCCAAAATCTAAATTCTAGATCATAGGTAAATGAGTCGGTAACATTTGTATCAATGACCTATCAAACACTTAGTCTTAAGTCAAAACATCTAATAAACATTTCATAGGATGCATCCTTCCTACAATGGACATCAATGTTAGAAATCACCTTAGCTATGTTACTTTGGTAAGAGATATAGATAACATTAACTATTTTTTTTTACCTTCTTTTATGTTTTATCTTGTTGACCCATTCCAAGGACCTCTCAATGATGTCTAAATGATATAGAGAGAATGGAATGGGGAATCAATTGTTATCTTTTATTTTCTATGCTTGTGGGGTATTCTTGTAAAATAATCTTGGTGCATACTTGCTTAGTAGTGTGCAGGGAGGTCGTTTAGAGTAAATTGGTGACTATTCCTTATGCTTTGGTCTGAGATAATATAAACTTCTAAACTACATTCCAAAAAGGTTTCCATATGTCAAGGTGTAAAAAATGACTATCCTATCTATTTACAGAGTCAAAGTTCATCGCACTAAATACAACACCATGTTGGTTATTAATACCTTGATGCATCATGTCTATGTGTTGTATCAAAAATAAGGAATGATGTAGTATCCCAATCCCAAAAATGAGCATATCATAAATTTCATCACCATAATATAATAAAGTATTGATGACTCATGGACTTGTTGTGCTTTTCAATCAATCTTAAAATCAATGAGCAAATCCATTCATCTTATTCTTCTATCTTCTATCGACACTAACATAGTATCATGAAATTCAACAAAAATCATAAATGCATCCATCCTGCATCCATAAACAATTAGGATAAATCCTATGTAATCATAGCATATCATAAAGAATGGCATAATTATATGGAAAATATAAAAAGGAAAGTATATCCATCTCATAGCATGTCATAGAAAGATACAATAAAAGAGAATGAAACATCCATTGCATTGCGTCCATAATGTATATCATACATCACATAAGTATCACATCATAAATCTGTAGATGCATAAAATGTATTGATTGACATTGGACATCTAATCTTGACCACTAACATTGCTTCCTCCTGAATAATCCTTCGGTCTAACCATTTAATCAAATGCCTTTATTTGATTAAATTCATCAATATTCCTCTCTTAATTAAATAAATCAGTTATCTAATTAAGTCATCCTTTCTTGATAATTAAATTAACCAGTCTGATCTAATTATCCCTATTTAATTAAATAATCAATTTTATTTGATTAAATCTCTAAATTCTATCTATTAAATTAAATAAATTAAACCTTGTTTAATTTAAGCTAACATCACCCCCTTTAGCTAAATAAATCAAAATATATTTATTTAACTAAATCTTTAAATCATATTCTTCTCATATTTGATTTAAATCAATCCATAAATTTAAGTCAAATAGGTCACATCATTTAATCCTTCATTAAATTAATTAACCTTGATTAATTTAATCTCTTCTCATGTCCCATCCTCCATCTTTTGCCACTTGCACATGAAAATAGAGTTATTTGATTTATTAAATCTCTATTTATCTTCAACATGGCATAAAGGAGGAATATTCTTCAAATTTGAAATTCAAATCTAAGTTGAATTTTTCCTTCCAACAAGGAATTCATTACCTCTTACAAGTCTTTTTGCATTAAGCCAAGTGGCCATAACTCCATTTGACTCTCCCTCCGCCTTGCCATTAATACAATTTCAAAATTCAAATATTGGAATTTATTGGCACATTCATCAAAACTTGCACATTCCTCAACCATTCACATGTTGACAAGTGGCACTTTGCCATTGGATGAAATTTAGTCCCACATTGCTCTATTTTGGGCATTCTTTCAACTTTTCATTCTATAAATAGAGAGCTCCTCTATTATATTTGGCATCCACAATTTGAGTAAACTTACTATGCTCAAATCTTTAGCAATCTTCATCCATACTTTTGAATTTGTAGCTAGGTTATGCAGTTTTTTTATCTTGGAGCATTCATCACTCTTCATCAAAGTGGATCAACTTTCATCACCAAATCACCATTGCATCATTGGAGTTGGGAAAGAGCCAATTTTCACATCAAATTGACACCAATTCCCTCAAGAGATTGAGAGTTTGATTTGCTTTAGAATATGATTTGATATGTTTTAAGTTTTGTTGTGTTCTTTTCATTTCCTCTTTCTCTTACAATCTAAATGAATTTCTTGAGGAATCTACATTCTAGCTTGAATTTGATCTAATTTTTTGTTTGTTTCTTGTGCTATTACAGGTTTAGGATCTAGGTTGACCATTTTGATGCTAAGAGGGCGAATCTTGTTTTCTAATAATCTTTTTGTCAAAATTTCCATGTTTTTCTTTTTCTACAAGAAAACTCCGCCGCTGGAAGCTTAGCGTCGTTGTTCAGCACCGTTGGTTCTCCAATGTCGCTATATGGAACCGTTGAAACTACAAACTGCAATGCCTCTGACTTCCCACCCAGAATTTTGAATTCTACATTGTACCGCTAAACCTGTTTGACATGTGGGAATCTTTCAAAAACATAAACTACATTGCTAGCCAAAAGGGTGATGCCTTCATGCTCACTGGGCTAGTTACAGAGCGACGTTGACTGGTAAGTGGCACTATATAGCATCGCTAGTGAAATCAAACTATGGCACCTTCATGGATTGCACAATAGGTAACCCTTGCCTTGAATTCATCAAAATTCCACATAACATACTTTGTGGGATTCGAAGAAATTGATACATTGGACATCTAGTTTGGAAATCTAATCAAAGAAGTGTTTGTGGTAAAACAAAATCACTAAGCAAAGATAACAAAATTGTCTCTCACATGTGTTAATTCCTCATGATTTCCAAGAAAGTCAAAATTCCAAAACGAAAGTCCTTGAGCCAAAGTTCAAAATTTAGGATTGACACTCGAAAGGTCATCAAGAAATACATTAGAAAGTGCAATCAAAAGCAACACATAAAAATAAGAAAAAAATTCACAAGATTCTATAGAATCATTCCTTTGAACAATCTAGAAATGTATGCTTAGTTTGAACCACTTCTTGGTTGAAAGGTCCTTAGTAGTATTGTATGTTCTTCAATACCGAGGTCTAGCAAACAAGTGTCTTTTTAGGTACATCCTAGGATCAAAATCAAAACCTTCATCCATCTTTTGAACATCAAAACCAAAATCATCTCATCATCAACTCTTCGAAAAGCTTGAAAAAATCCTCCATGTTAAAACTTTGGGAAAATCATTTGAAATCAATCCAAAATCACCTTGTTTGATTGAATGTGTGTAGATGCATCCTTCTCCACATATTTGACCAAATTATCAAAACTTGTGAATAAATTCATCCCTTGATAAACATCCAAACATCTTGGGATTTAGGAGTTCATTATCAAAATCATCTTGTTTGGATAGGAGTGTTTTGATGAATCCTTCTTCTCACACCTAGAAAAATTAGCATCTTGTGAATGATTTAACTCTAGGAAAACATCCAACCTCTTAGAGTTTATGAGTCCACCAAAATCTAAATCGAAAACAAATCAAGTCCTAAAGTTTAAACATACCCTTCAAGATTTTCTCAAAGAGTTCCAAACATCCATCAAACGTCCATCTTACATCCATATCATTATCATCCTTTGATGTTGGAATCATCCTAAATTTTCTCTTTTGTACCTAAAGTTAGATAAATCCAAAGAATTAGAGATTCATCTCCTATATTTTTCAAAATTGATCCCTATTTTATGGTGTAGACTAGATCTCAACACAAGAAGAACATGGAAGCCAACAAAGAAACACCCGCTTCAAGTGACCTAAGCCAAATAAACTCCAAAATGAATCCTATTGAATCAAGAAATCCTTTGACTAACTTTATCTCATCATCACAAAATCCACAAGAGGATCTTGCCTTTGGGATGTCACACGAGGAAATCACTGAAATGATCCAAAATCCAAAGAACCATAAGATTATCAATATCATGATGAGACTCAACCCTTCACTATACATGCTCGAACTAGCAAAAAAAGGGGATAAACTACCTTCTGATTTTGACATGAGCTCTATAGTGGAACCATCTTTAGAGGTCATGCCTCCAATTTCATCCACACTCCCCATCTCATCTACATCCCCATCCCAAAGAATCACTCAAAACATCTTGCAAATCACAACATCTTTTGCTCCAACTTAGCCTAATGTTAATATGGGAAGTTCATTTCTTAATGCCATTCAAACACACCCCCTTGTCAATAATCAAGACTTGGATGCAAACACCATTTTGGAAAAAAATTTACCACAAAATCCATTACATAAGTATGCTCCTCTCACTTTCCATGATCCTAATGATCCATTGTCATCATCCTTTTGCACAACACCCCAAACCTCTCTCCCCATAACTTCACAATGAGACAGTGACATATTCAGACCAGGGGGAATTTTTGACACTATGCCATTTCCTCAAGAGATCACATCTCTTACATTTTCACCACTTCCACCATTACCACCATCATCCACACCACTACTTGGCTTAGGGCTTCCACCTTTACCAAATATCAATCAAAATCAAACCAATATCCCAAAAATCAATCAAAACATCATGCCAAACTCTCAAAACTTTTCATCGACATCACAAAAACAAATGAAAACTACAAAAAGAAATCACAACATCATCAACCACCCCCTAACATCTCAAAGCATGGTCTCTCAAGGACCAACCATATCAATCACACCATCCACCACTCAAATGCCAAATACAACAGCACCTCTCACCACCACCACAATCACTATTCCAAATCCACCACCACCTCCACCACCACCAAGCTCTAGTACATAAAATGAATACAACATTGCATTGCAAGTAGCTCAACGAGTTGTTTATCAAAAGGCATTCCTACAAGTACAAAAACAAAAAACTATGCAGCTAGCTACTCAACAAGCCGCACAACTAGCTACTTAGCAAGCCGCTCAAGCAGCCCAAGCCACATTAAAAGTAGAAAAGGCTTCTCAAGCCCAAATCTTATTGCAACAACAAGCAGCACTAGCACAAGCACAAGCCCAAGCACAAGCACGAGTGCAGTATCTTGCAGAAAAACAAGCCGCAAAACTACAAGCATATCAACAAGCGGTAAAGCAATACTAAGAGCAACAAGAAGCAACCCAATTAGTAGCCCAACAAAAAGTGTTGTTGGTGCAACAACAAGCACAATAGAAGGCTCAGTAACAACCAATCTTGGCACAGCAACAACAAGACCAACAACAAGTGTTGTTTATATAGCAACAAGTGCAAGCATACATGGCTCAACAAAATGTGTAAATACCACCAATCAACACATCAACCAATCCACCCATCACACCCACCAATGAACCACCTCAGAACACCTTCATCCCACCTCATGATTCGTAAAATGATGTGATAGCACAAATCAGGTTGCTCTCTCAACAAGTGCTCGACCTTCAATCAGGGCGAAACACAAGAACGTCTAGTAACTTGTGTCCTTATCCATTCAAAAAGATCCTTGTGATGAATACATTCCTAAAGGGATTTGAGATCCCAAAATTTGATAAGTATCGTGGGACGGGAAACCCTGAAGACCACATCAGAGAATTCTAGGTTCATTGTATGGAGTCGTGTATGACAATACCTATCTAATGTAGCTATTTCAAAGGAGCTTGGTAGGCCACTCCATGGAATGGTTCTCTCACCTACCTACAGGCATCAAGCCATTCCAAAAAATCATAGACACATTCATCAAAAACTATGCATGCAATATTGCCATGGATGTTAGTCTAGAGGAACTCTTAGCTCTGAAACAAGGTAAGAATTAATCATTTGCTTCATTCCTACAATGGTGGCAATCCAAGGCCAATCAGAGCAAATGGGTCATGCCTAAGGAACAACAAGTATGCACTATCATATCTAACCTTGACGGCCTCTTGGCATTCCATCTCAAGGTCCAAGGGATCACCACGTACGACCAGTTGATTTCCAAGCCGCTCAACATCAAACAAGCCCTTATGAAACAACCTGGAGGATCAACTTCATATCCTGAACAATAGAATAATTTACCACCCACCAATTACAATGAAAAAACCTCACACATGGGAAAGAAACAAAAATATTACCAACGATGGTGTCGTCGATTCCAAAGTTTTCATTAGTGCCCCTTAGAAAAACACACCCACACCACAACAACAAATCCAAAACCATCATCAAAACAACCATCATCAAGTGAACACAACAACACAACAACCAAGCAACCAAGTGGTCAATAACATCAATGACCAAAGAGGACTACCCCAACGAAACAAGAACTTCACCAAATAGAAGTACATTGCTCTTGGGGAACCACTAGAAGTCATCATGAAGAAATTATTAAATGAAAACCTCATCAAGGTTCCCACCTATGAGAACTACTAAGAACTAGATGTTAAACCTCCTTGGTACAACAAAAATCAGCTCAGCGACTTCCACAAAATCAAAGGGCACACCACGAACAACTACATGAGACTAAAGAACATAGTCCAAGATCTCATTGATCAAAGGATTATAAATGTGGAATAACCAATAGGAAACTAGAACCTCAAAATATACACAAATTTGATGCCTAAACATAATAATAAAGGGAACAATAACACTGATAAGGGGGAAGGAACCTTTAAAAATGTGAATCAGGTATATGAAACTGTCATCGCCTCCCTAGATGAATACTATGTAGTAATCACTATCAAAGGAGCTCAGGCCGATTGTGGAGTCACCATAAGAGGTGGAAAAGTTACTATCGTAGGATCATCTCAACCAAATAGAACTTTCATGTCCAATTCAAAATCCATTCCCAATGGTTACAATGTCCTTGATCAGCTAAAAAGAATTCCAACACAAATATCTACCATGGAGCTATTAAAAATATCATCCACCCACAAGAAAATCCTAGAGGAAGCATTGGCTTCATCCACTATCCCCGCGGATCTTGATGCAAAACAATTCCAAGCTATGGTAAAAAACATCATCACTCCAAACCTCCTTACGTTCTCCGATCAGGACTTTCCTTCTCAACCATCTCATAACCGTGCACTCCATTTAGAGGTCCTAGTACATAAAAGTAAATTCAAGCGAGTCTTGGTGGATGGAAGTGTAGGATTGAATATTTGTTCCCTCAAACTCATTAAATAGTTAAAAATCTCATAGGATTCCATTGACAAAGGAAAGGGTATTACAATCAGAGCATATGATGATTAGGAAAGAGTGTCCCAAGGCATAATCAAAATCCCTATTCAAGTAGGGCCAGCCATTATGGAAACCACCTGTCAGGTCCTGGACCTCGACTTGCCTTATAACATTCTCCTAGGACGACCATGGATCCATGCAATGCAAGCGGTAGCATCAAATTTCCATCAATGTGTCAAATTCACATATGAGGGACAAGAGGTCACCATCCATGGAGATCCTGAACCATTGTACTACTACAAGAACCTTGAGGAAAAATACTACAAAATACCTCAAGTGCCTAAAAATGATGAAGGCCCATCAACACTGTACATTGATCTAGCCAATCTTGTTTCCACTTCTGCAATAGAGACATCTGCCATTCCCGCCATCCCCACCATCTCCGATATCAAACTCATCATCCAAGATAATGGTTGCATAAATTACACGATTCCCAAAAATGCTTTTGTGGTAGGAGAGTTACCACAATCTCCCAGATCACGAGAATGTCCACAATCAAATGAAGCCTCCACATCTCAAACATCCCTTGAAGAATATCCCAACTTCAGAATTTGGGGAGATCTCAACCAAGAATTCATAGAGGAGGAACCATCTTATCTCCTATACCAAGATAATAGACCAGCAACCAATCTACCAATGGATGACATAAGCGAAGGTTTGCAAATGATGCTCACAATGGGCTATGACAGAAACTAGAGACTTGGGAAAAATGACAATGGGCTTATAATACCTATCATTCTAGAGATGTGAATGAGAAATCTTGGCCTTGGATTTACCCCTATGAGTATAACCATACGTGGCCAAAGTCCTCCAGCTAGAAAGGTCACTAATCCTCAACTATCCATAACCGAACTTCACTTACCCGTATCTACGGATCGTGTCTTAGACAACTTCACATTTGACATAACTGATATCTATAGTAGTAGTGATGATGAGGATCCCATAACCAACCTATCTAGGCTCTTTGAGGATACCACCCTTCTCATGATTAACACCTTATCCTTTGAGTCAGACCATCAAGATCATGAAATCTGCCTAGTTTACCCCCAACTCATCGATTATGACCAACGAGGACCACCAATTCTTGACACATTGAAAAATGATGAGGCACTCTCAAAATTCATGGGACTATAGGATAATATTCCATGTGGGGATCACAAAGCAGGATTCATCATTGAGTTAGATAAAAATGCATACTATGGGGAAACAATTGAATCCCTCAGTTGCAAAAGTGAGAAATTAAGAGTAATATCTAAGTCCTTGAGTGAAAACCACACTCTAGCACTCTCTGACATGAAAAAAGTAAGAAGAAAAGACGCATCCAATGGTGAAAACCTCTTCGAGGCACCTGAGGATGAGGGATTCAATCTTCCTTTTGGAGCTCTTCATCAGGAAAAATTAGTAGTCCTAGAAAAAAAGTGCAATCCAGTTAATCTAGGAATAGAGGAGACCCCGCACATCACATTCTATGAAAAATCACTAATGTCAGAAGAACAAGAACTCCCAACAGCCTTCTTAAGAGAGAGAAAGGTAAACTTTGCATGGAGCTATGCTAACATGCCAAGCCTTGATCTAGAAATTGTAGTTCATCACCTAGCACTATATCCTGAAGCAAAGCCCATTAGGAAAAAGCTCAGGAAAATGCACCCTTAGATCGCCCTGCTAGTCAAAATGGAACTAAAGAAGCTATTGGATGCAGGATTCATTTGACCAATAGACTATCCAGAATGGGTGTCAAACCTGGTTCCTATCTCAAAACCAGATGGGGGCATTAGAATCTACACAGATTTTAGGGAACTAAACAAAGCATGTCCAAAAGATGATTTCACATTGCCCAACATTGACATGATCGTAGACATGACGACAGGACACAAAATGCTTTCCTTGATGGACGGTTTCTTAGGATACAACTAGATAATGATTGCTAAAGAAGACCAACACAAAATGACCTTCACTTGTCCATGGGGGACTTACTGCTAGAATTTGATGCCATTCAGCTTGAAGAATGTAGGAGCAACATACCAAAGAGCCATGATGTTAATCTTCCATGACATGATCCATAAAACTATAGAAGATTATGTCAATGACATACTAGCCAAATCCAGAAAGAGGAAGGATTGTTAGAAACCAAGATCAGATTTGCAAACCAAAAAGACCTTCCACAGAAGAGAAAATCAGAAAAAGCAGAGGTTGCAAAAGAATGTGCAACATAATATTATTCAATAATTCAATAATTACATGATAAATATTTTCTTTATAAAAGCAAGATATGCATAACCCTAATCTTATCTTGAGCAACAAGATAGCTCAACAAGATAAGGATGACAACTAATTAACCTAGGAATTAAATAATTACCTAAGTAAACTTATGTAAAGTGTAATTAAATATTAATTACACCAACACCCCCATAAGTGCAACTTAGGGAGAAGCAAATTATTATGCAAATATGAGTCCCGATAACAAGGCCTGATTAGGTACTCATTTACAAATGCAATGATGAGGTAGAGAAGGAAAACCCAGTGGGACAAAACCCCCCTACAATGAGATGACTGCTACAAAGAAGCACTGGAAGAACACTGTGGAGTAACACTGGAACCGCAATCTAACAAGCAAGGAAAGATACTTCTATCTACAACTGAAACCAAAACCAGAATCATGATAATGTGACAACAGACTCGATGCCATGGAACACTGGAAAACTCAGAAACTGGAACAACCCTAGAATCTGTGAAGCAATAGTAGATGAAATGATGACATAATTTGGAAACCATCTATCTCGACGCCGATGCCAAACTGTGACTGAAACTATTCCATGGGAAGGAGTACCAAAAATAGACTTTGGAACATTAACCATAAAACCATGGCCCTCAAACTAAGAAGAATCTGAACCAATGAGGATCAAGAAACATAATCTCCTCACTGAAGTGTGAACCACTAAATTCAATGTGTCAAGTAAGATAATAATGTGGCCAAAAGAAACTAAGAAACCAGATAACCCATGCGAGCTATCATCAAATCAAGATGGATATGGAGATCAAAGTGAAAACTACAGTCTAATCAGATTTATTATGCAAGAAACCCCCCTGATGGAACTTTATCTCAGTTCATTTATTACAATAACCTAACAATTGTAAAAGGAGAGAAAGCTAAAGCATGCATAAATAGAAAATATGATGAAGTGGTACTAAAATGAAGTGTAAATATTCAAGTTTCACTTTTCCAACTGCCAAAACATCCAAGTAATCTCCAAAAGACCCATTGGGACAAATCTGGAATAAAAATAAACTTGGGACAAATACATAAAAAAGTGCATGGACACCAATATAGAGCTCCTCAATACCTTTCCAACACCTCAAAGAAGAAAAAATTTAGAGATCGTGGAAAAAGGTTATGAGCTCGGAAGCCCAAAATGAACATCTAACTTCAAACAGAAAAAATTAGGTAAATAGTAAAATACTAAAAAATAAACAACCCTACTGGAAAGTTCTTAGAACTAGATTTTTGGTGATATCTTGTTTGCCCGATTTTGATACCGTATGCCCAAGTTATGACCAAAAGAAAAAACTACTCCTTTAGGAAAAATTAGGGCTAGGAGGGGCAAAGAGGCAGTACGGCCGATGACATCATGCTGACGTCAGCACTTCATAGGATTAAATTTGATGGCCATTTGGCCATCAAGGCAAAAAATGCCCCCCCTTGCCAGAAAAAATTTTCAGCAACAGAATATGCTGTTCGAATATTAGAATATTCCCCAGGCGGCTTCTGGCATATTCTCTCAGAATCAAAATATTCTCTGGGGTAGGATATCGGTCGAGGGCTGGTCTCGAAGCTCCTGGTCAGCTATATGACTAGTGGAGGTGCTGAGTGGGTGGTCGGGCATTAGGTGCATAGCGCCTGGTCCCCCATAGGACTGCGGTGACCGTTGGAGAAGCCCTCAAGGGCTGGTGCGGCCGACGACCGATGGGTGGCGCCATTGGCTCGAGCGGCCGAGGGGTGGCCTCCTAGTGGCCATCAGGTGGAGCAGGAGCGGCAAATTATTTTGTATTGGCACTGCCAAATTTTTTTGAAAAAATCAATGTTTTAAATATTTTTTTTATATTTTTTAAAAAAATGAGCCTTGAGAAGTGAGCTGGGGAGGCCATACGGCCTCTTTAGCAAATTTTTTTTGCCTTCTAGATCAACTGCTTAGAAATCAATGAAACGAAGGGTATTCTTAGGGTTTTTAGCCGCTATGAACACAATGGTTACCTCTGTTTCTGCTCAAACTGCTCCAAAAAATTGGCTAACCCTAAATCTTGCAAAAAAACTCTGAGCTTGAAACCCTCACAAATCTGGCAAATGATGGCCAAAATTTGCAAAATAAAAGTCAATCTTGACTTTCTCCAGCACTCTGGATCCAATGGTGAAGCCTGATCTGATCCAAAACACCACATAGATGAACTCAAGGCATGATACCCTCGAGGAATCCCGAACGAACCCTGCAATGATTTTCTCAAAAAATATGAGAAGGGGCTACAAATCAAGGCTCTGATACCATGTTAGAAACCAAGATTAGATTTGCAAACCGAAAAGACCTTCCATAGAAGAGAAAATAAAAAAAAGTAGAGAGGTTGCAAAAGAATGTGCAACATAATATTATTCGAGAATTCAATAATTACATGATAAAGATTTGCTTTATAAAAGCAAGATATGCATAACCCTAATCTTATCTTAAACAACAAGATAGCTCAACAAGATAAGGATGACAATTAATTAACCTAGGAATTGAATAATTATCTACGTAAACTTATGTAAAGTGTAATTAAATATTAATTACACCAACAAGGATCACATAGCAACCTTAAGTGCCATTTTTGACAGGCTAGAGGAATACAAGGTTAGATTAAATGCAAAGAAGTGCATCTTCGACGTACAATCAGGAAAGTTGCTAGGATACATAGTGTCAATGAGAGGTATTGAGGTAGATATAGAAAAGGTAAAAGCAATCCTTGAGATGGAGGCACCCAAAACATTGAAATAATTAAGGGGTCTCCAAGGTAGGCTTCAGTCCATCCAAAGGCTCATAGCATAGTTGGAAAATAAAAATAATCCATACTCTCACCTACTTCACAAGGGAGTAGCGTACAAGTGGGATAACAAGTGTGGAGAATCCTTTAATAAGATCAAAGAATGTCTACTTACACCACCAGTCCTAATGCCACTGATCTTGAGAAATCCATTAATTCTCTATGTGTCAGCAACAACAGCAACCCTTGGAGCTCTTCTAGCTCAACATGATGAAAATGGAACAAAAAGGGCCATATATTATATCAGTAGGACAATGGTCAGTCATGAGTTAAACTACTTATTCCTCAAAAAAGCATGTCTAGCAGTAGTGTTTGCATCACTTAAATTTAGACATTACATGTTGGAACACAAAATAAAACTCATCACCAAGATCGACCCCCTCAAATACTTACTATCAAAAGCAATGCTCACTAGAAGAATGGCCAAATGGGTCATGATACTATTAGAGTATGACATTGAATACATGGAGTGGAAAGCAATTAAAGGCCAAGTCATTGCAGATCATCTTGAAGAAGCACCAATCTATTCAAAGAATCCTCTCATCTCAGAGTTTCTAGATGAATCAATCTTCAACCTCAACATAGCTAACCACTGGAAACTTTACTTTGATGGCTCATACACACAACATGGATCAGGAGTTGGTGTCTTCTTTATCACCCCACAAGGGGACTACATACCTAGATCATATAAATTGGTATTTCCCTACACCAACAACATTGCAGAATACGAGGCTTTAACCATAGGTCTCAGAATAGCAGTGCAGTGGCACATCATGGCCCTCAGAGTATATGGAGACTCCCAATTGATAATAAATCAAGTGAACGATGAGTACCAGACTAAGGATGATAAGCTCACTCCATACAAGAAACTGGTGGAGACTCTCAAGGAATCCTTTATCGAAGTCACATTTGAGAAAATTCCTAGAGAAAATAACAGAGCATCAGATGCCATGGCAATGATTGGATCCCTACTGGACATCCCTCGCAACATCCTAAAACATGAATTCTTGGTAGAGCAGCTTCTCATGCCCACATTCAAGGTACCAGAATTGGAATTTGTGTGTGAAATTGTTGGTTCCAGTGATCCCTGGTACCATGAAATTTATACCTACCTATGAATAGGTGTCATACCTACCAATTTACCCTCAACCTTAAAATGAACCTTTGTCAAAAAGGCATTCCAATTTGTCATCCTAGGAGATACCCTATATCGTAGGAGCATAGAAGGAACATTATTACGTTGTTTAAATTCTGAGGAGGCATTGACCACTTTAACTAAGGCACATAGCGACATTTGTGGTTCACACTCGAGTGGAATGACCCTATCCAAGAAATTGCTAAGGATGGGGTATTATTGGCCTACAATGGAAAGAGAGGCACACAACTACGTCAAAAGATGCCTACAATGTTAGCAACATGGGGACCTCATCCATGCTCCAGCTCAAGAACTTCATCCCATCATCACACCATGGCCCTTTTCATAATGGGGACTCGATCTCATTAGAATAATCACCCCCACTTCATCTAATGGCCACATGGTCATCATAACAACCAAATAATACTTTACCAATTGGGTGGAAGCCATACCTATGACATATATAACCAGGAAGCAAATATCAAGGTTCATCCTGAACTATCTCATTTACCACTACAGTGTTCCACAAGCCATTATCTCAAATAATGGGACACCATTTAAGAATCAGGATGTCCGTGACTTGTGTGAAAAATTCAAAATCCAACATCGCTTCTCCACCCCATACTATCCCCAAGGAAATGGCCAAGCATAAACCACAAATAAAACCATTTTAAAGATCCTGAAGAAAACAGTCAATGACGTAGGTCATGACTAGCATCTACAGCTCAATCCCACCCTCTGGGCCCACCGAACCAACATCCACACACCCACTGGCCCCACCCCCTTCTCCCTAGTCTATGAATTAGAAGCAGTACTCCCCATTGAGATCGAGCTCCCATCACTAAGAATATTACTCCAAAACCTTGTCACAGATGAGGAGTACCGAGTATGAAGACTAAATGAGCTAGAGCTATTGGATAAGCAGCGTATAGATGCTTTAAATCATTTGCACTTCTATCATAATAGACTCAAGAGGAGCTATAACAAGAAAATCAGAAGCAGGACTTTCCAAGTTGGAGAAATGGTACTAAAGGAGAATCAAAAGAACATACCAAATCCAAACAACAAAGGAAAATTTGAACCTAATTGGTTGGGAGCATTTGTTATCACAACAAGCTATAAGTCAGGGGTATATTAGTTATCAACACCCGAAGGGGAACCTCTGCAAGAGCCCATGAATAGCTCTCATCTCAAAAAATTTTATGCCTAATATTTCAAGGTAGAGAACCAAAAATCCAAAAAAATTAGAAAATTTCTTGAAGAAACAGTTACCTTGGTGAAAACCTTGCAAACAGGCATCTTGGTGACAACTATAAAAATACAAAAATAAAAAAATCTAAAAAAATTTAGAAAAAGGATTAAAAACAGTAAAGAGAAAAATTGTCCTCTAGTGAAAACCACTTCGGTGGCACTTTGGACAAGTACCTTGGTGAAAACTTGGAAAATAGGAGCCTTGTGTAAATAAACATGTTCCATCCACTAGGATCTTTATGTCTTGTTCTACATCATCCATCCATTATGTTTCCATCATCCATCACATTCAAATCCCCATCCATCACTTATCCACCTGCATCTGCATCATAGCTTGGTCCTATGTTCATATCATTATCCCTCCTCATACTACTTGGCCCATCCTCAAGGTCAATTTCTCTTGCCTTTATCAGAGTATTCTATTACATCATGTTGGGAGCATGTTCTCATCGAATTAGATTCGTGTATATTCTTGAAGGTAGAAAATTAGAAAATCCAAAAACATCGAAAAATCACCAAAATCCAAAAACATATGAAAATCCCAAAAATAGGTCAAAAATTTAGTCAAGAAGTCAAAAACAAAGTCATCTTGTTGAACTACGGGTCTCTAAGCCTTGAATGTAGGCAAGGTTGATCTTTAATCATCCCTTGAGACACTTAGGTCAGTCTTGTAGGAGTTCGTCATAATAAACTAACATTTCATCATGTATATCTTCATCTGTAAATCGGTCAAGTCGTCAATCAAACTACGTGGTCTCTGCATGTATAACATAGGCAAGGATAATCTATTGATCAGCCCTCGAGGCTCCTAGGATAGGTCCTTAGGTTATGCTCTTGGTCAAAATCTCAAAAAACCCCAAAAACATTTGAAAATCTCAAAAAAATTACCAAACACAGCCTCAAAACATGTGAAAACTCCAAAAACATCCAAATATTTGAAAAAATCCATCCATCCCATTTCGCTTACACCCACAATAACATCACTCACAATAAACGATCATCATCCTCAATCTTTGGTGAAACAATCAGAAACAAGTCTAGTAGGTGAAAAGTGAAAACTCAAAACGTCAAGTCTCAGGTTTAAGTCAGTCAGTAAACAAGTTGATCAAATTTTTATACCAATAGCTTATCAGTCTTAAATCAATCTCATCATTGTCTAATAAAATCACATCCTAGGATGAATCTTTCCTACAATGGGAACTTTTTATCAGACCAAGCACTTTGGATAAACGAAATGTCATGCTGGTATCCACTAATATGTCATAGGATGTATCCTTCCTACAATGGGCATTATCTTTTGGCAATAGTTTTAATTCTTATCCTTCAAAACATAGTTTCCTTTGGCTAACAGTATGAAAAACATTAGCTTGTTTGTTTATGCAATTTTATCTTATTTATCTTATTGAGCTCATTCCAAGGACCTCTTGATGATATCCAAACAAAGGATTTAGAGAGATAGGAATTGGGAAACGATCATTATCTTTTGTCTATTGTGCTTGTTGGATGTTTTTGTAAAATAACCTTGGCGAATACTTACTTTCTTAGGTATGTATGGAGGGTGTTTTGGACAACTTGTTGACTATTGCATTGATAGGTTATACCTTTCCATGTTTTGGTCTGAGATGTTTGAAACTTCTAAAGGGCATCCTAGCAAGGTTTTTGTATGTCAGGTGTGAACAAGAATACTCCTATCTATTTGTCAAGTCAAAGTCCATCACACTAAGTACAATGCCATCCTGGTTCTCTATACCTTGATGTGTCGTACCATGTGTGTTATCAAACATAAGGAAATTGGCCCTTTGAAAATCCTAACTCCTCGAAAAGTAGTTATCATCATTTGCATATTCATCATCTTATGTCTTGTTGGAATGTCTTCTTCTCTTTCATCCCTTCTTTCTCTTCACGCTAACAAGGTACTATTACAATTGATCATCATCATCATCATCAATCTTGCATCCAAAAAACATTAGCATATTGCATAAACATATCATATAGGAAACATATGCATTGCATCTCCATCATCATATAAATATGTTATTATAAGAATTTTTCATAAATAAGCACATCCATTTTTCCATCACATTACATCTATTTTTCATCACATAAACCATAGCACAGCATTCATTTGCATAAATAATTTCATATTACCATCTACTGCACAAATAAAAAATAATAGGTACATGAGCATTATAGACAATCCATTGCATTATAAGCATACATATTCACATCACATAAACATCATAAGGTCATCTCTCACATTACATTCATTTTGCATAACACAAAGCATCATCATACTACTTTGTATTAACATATCATTTCATATAATATATCACATCACAATAAATATATCACGTACATCTCACAATCATATAACATGTTTAGGATAACATATATTTATTATTCTCAAAACCATCTCATTTACATCATCAAGACATATCATATAGAGCATGACCATTGCATACACATTGCATCAAACATAATCATAAAAACATACATATTTTCCATCATTCATCCATATCATATAGAACATCTCATAAATAACCACATCACAATCATTTTTTTGCATTTCATTTTATAAATCATTCCATATCATTATAAGCATTCAACGCACAAATTAAAATAGGAACATAAACATTATAAAATCCATTACATTAAAAGCATACATCCATCCATAATCATATAAAACATTTATAATCATGACTCACATATCATTTTATAAAAGAAATTAGTGCACAAATCATCAAATTTAGATACATAAATCATCATATGGATTACATCATCATAAAAGTACATATCATCCATCCATATCATATATCAGTCGCATAACCATCACATAATGCATCCATACATACATCGCATAACACCATAACATTATTGCATAGCATATAGAAATAGAACCATCCATAAATGCATAATAAATAAATGACACACATCACATCATATCAACATCATCATCACATATATATATCATTGGATAACTATCATAGTACAAAATAATTAGATCACTGTACATGTGTATGTCAATAAGTACAAAAAGGCCCAACGGGCTATCAAAAATGAGCCCATATGGCATGAAAGAATGATATCTCGATCAAAATGAGGTCTACCCCTCCTATCTGCTACCCTCGCCTCTATCACCATGACCCTCTACCAGTCTGTGGCTGGTCCACTGCAAGTAATCTAGAGCCCAGTCTGCTTTAGGTATAGCTTGATGATAATGCAAGTGATAATAGTTTGCCTCCCGGATAGCCTCCCTGCAAGAACGAAGAGGCATTGTGCTCTGAGAGGAGGAAGCCACCATTCTCTCCACCTACTATCTCTAACCCATCTCTGTGGCTGCTTGTAGCTCTATGGCCTGCCTCTACAAAATGGTCTAGTCTCTATCGACCGTGGCCTAATCCCTCTCTGCAATCAAAGTATGAACCTGATCCTGCAGTTGTGCAATCAATGCATCTCGGGGATCTAGTTGTCCTGCTCATTGTGCTTGTGGGGGTTGCACATGAGGCTGATCCTCACTGTCAACTTATGGTGGTGCGTCTTCCTAATCCTGCTACTTGGATGGCCCCTTGTCCTGATCTTACATGTGTACATCTTCCTGGACAGGATGAGTTGGAACCCTGACCGGCTAATCCTGCCGCTCACCATCTCTTCATCCTCATCCTCCCCCTTTGCCCCTCGATCTTCGCTGAGTGGAGAGTGCTCCTAGAACTGTCAATCATAAGGGTGGCTGAAACAAATCTCTGTAGGCTTGTGTCATACTTGGATCTGTGGGTCCCTGATCATATACCCACGACTGAGCTGCCAACTATCTAAAGTTTTCCACTACCTCAAAATTAGGAATATATCACCCCCACGAACCCTACGATGCCATGTGAGCAAATAAAGC